>CM032891.1:30733991-30773991 GCA_019176425.1 Megalops atlanticus
GCTACCAATGCAAAGGCAAGATGGTTACAACTAATCTGCTCTTTTACACAGACAACACAAATGCATGGCATGCAGCTTTCTGTAAACATTTTGAATATATCACCAAAAAAGGGATCTGCAAAGGACGACAAATTTATGTTTTTGATAATGAAAACAAACAACAAGGGAACAAACAAGAGAACAAATTCCTCACCATAAATATACACCAAAATGGCAGAATCATGGTGCAGGGTAACCAAGCTGCCCTCAGTTCCTTTGAGAATGTGTTCCATTCAATTAAAAAACTATCAGAAAGTGAAAGAGAAAACATTAGCCAAGCCCTTGAAACGCCAAAGTTCACATCCAACACAGAGACACCACTTTCCACCGATCAGGCCCCCCCGGTCAATGCCACCACACATTCGCCTGCATTCTCCCCAAAGCCCTGGTCTCAAGCTGCAATAGCCCAGCTAAGGAACAGTCTCCCTGATAGAGGTAGAGGTAGTGGAGCTAAGAGAAAAAGTGGGAAGCTGTGAAGCCAGCAAACCTCACACTGATGTTCTTAGGGACCAGCTCAGCCAAGCAAAGAACGAAATGAAATCACCAGTGCAGGAAATAAAGAGAGAGGTTGAAAATCTGATCCAGGTCAAAGAAAAGCTACAGAAAGAGCTCACAGAATTTAAAGACACAGTGAGAAAAGACATAACAGAAATGCGGAGTGAAATGAAAAGGGAACTTACAAAACTCAGAGAGGAGCTCTATCTAAGAGATGAAATGATTGAAACTCTTAAAACAACGTATCCCTCTCGCACCCCAGACCCCTCACAGAGCTCTGTCCTGCCACCCACCTCGCAGCCCAGCAGCCAACAGACTTTATCTGCCCCTGCAAAGACAAACCCTGCTCCACCACCTGAATCCAACACACGCTCAGCCCCTGCTCCCTCCAAGGAAAAAACCTCACCTACACCAGCTAAACTAGATAAAGAAGCTGAGGTGGCCATCCTGATTGACTCCAATGGCAAATTTCTCCAAGAACAGATATTATTCCCTGGATGGAGAGTATCCAACATCTGGAGTCCAAGAATACAAGATGCCCTGTGTCATCTGTCCAACCCCGAGTTTGGCACACCAGCTCACATAATAATACACACGGGCACCAACGATTTAAGATCTGAACAAGAGCGGGTAGGAAACCTCATCAACAGGCTGGCAAACAAAGCAACCAATCTCTTCCCAGCTCTAGAATCACTATCTCCACCCTTCTCCTCGCAAAGACTTCCACCCGACAACAATCCAGAGAGTGAACGCTGACATCTCCAGAGGCTGTGCTCGTCTCCCTAACGTTCATCTGGCCCACCAACCAAACATCTCAACACAGGACCTGTATGACCACTGCCATTTAAGCAAGAAGGCAGTGAGTAAATTCGCAAAAACACTGAAAGATACAGCACTGGGGAGACAGCTCCCACAACAGATGGACACCTTAGCCCCCAGCCATGCCCCCCCCAGTGTATAGCCACCAACAGACCAACACATCAGCACCATGACAACAGACCCAGTCCAGCCACAATTCATCCACCATTCATCTGGACCGACACATCAACCCCAGCACTCAGCACCTCAGCCAAAAAGAGCCCACAAGCCTGCCACACCCAGAGCAGGCCACAACGCGGACCCACCTGGACCAGCCCATCACCCCTCCACCCCCTCTCGGACCGGACCTCCTGCCTCCAGGACCAGTCCACACCCCTGCAGACCAGATCACCAGCCTCCAGGACCAACTCACCCCCTCTCCAGACCAGACCACTGGCCCTCAGGACCCGCGCATCACTGCCCCCACCCACCTGCCAGACCAGACCGCTACCCTCCATACAAAACACCCAACCACCACCCTCCAACCCAGCACCCCTCCTCCAACCGGCCGGACCACCTTCAGCCAGCAACTGAGCCCATCTCAACTCAGCCCAACAAAGAGCCCCCCAAACTGGAGCACAGCTATGCAGAGGCACTGAAAGGACAAGAGTCACTTCAGATGGGTGAGATCAAACAGCTGCTCCAGTACATCTGCTCTAAACTCATTTAAGACTCATGAACAAAAAAATGTATGTATCGAAAATATATTGTAACCGTTTTATGTTCTGAAAGGTTTATCTCATTGTGAACATTTAATTGTTAATACTTGTTACTATGGCCTCCCTTTCCATTAGTACTTGGAATATTCAGGGCCTGAGCTCATCAGCTTTTGGCCTGAAATGTACAAATAGAGAGTTTCAGGAGAACATTAAAGGTATTGATATACTGATATTACTAGAAACATGGCATAAAGACGTCAAAATCACTCACTGTCCCCCAGACTATAAAGAAATAGTAGTACCTTCACAAAAACTCAGCTCTGTACAGCAGGGAAGAAACTCAGGAGGTTTGGTAATGTGGTACAAATCAAAATTGGACAGACACATCAGCGTCATGAAAACAGGCAAATATCATATCTGGCTAAAAATTAGGAAAGAAATCTTCAATTCACAAAAAGATCTCTTCCTCTGTGCAATATATATCCCCCCCTATGAATCTCCTTATTACAGTGAGGACACATTTACATTATTAGAGACAGAAACAAGCCATTTCCAGGCCCAGGGAAATGTTCTTGTTTGTGGAGACCTCAATGCACGGACAGGCACCCAAAATGACTTTGTAAGTACTGATGGCAATAACTACATTTGCAACTCACTTGATAAGACTAATAACTTTGTTTACTCCCACAGAAGGAACTGCGATCCGGTTATAAACAGACATGGAAGAGAACTCTTGCTGCTCTGTCGCGGTCTGGGTCTGTATATCGTCAATGGTAGGATAAGAGGAGACACCTTTGGAAGACACACATTTTGCTCACCTCTTGGGAATAGCACAGTAGATTACGTAATAACCGATATAGACCCTTTGTCAATTGGAGCATTCACTGTCAAACCACTAACTCCCCTTTCTGATCACAGCCAAATCACTGTGTTCATCAAAATGACAGAAATTAACACCATCACATCAGTGCCCAGTAAGCTGTTCCACATAAAGAAATCATACAGATGGGCCGAAAACAGTACAGAGGAATTCAAGAAAGCCATTGACAATCATGAAATCCAAAATCTCCTAGATGCTTTCCTAGATACCCCTTATGTCCTCAGTAAAGAGGGTGTCAATCAGGCTGTGGAAACAGTTGGCAACATATTTGAAAAAACATCAGAAAAAGCTAGATTAAAAAGATCAAGATCAAAACCAACACTTAAGAAAGAAGACACTTGGTTTGATGCAGAATGTCAATCAATAAGGAAAGAGCTTCGCAAATTATCCAATCAGAAACACAGAGATCCAAATAATACATCAGTTCGACTTCTATATTGTGAGACACTAAGACAGTATAAACGCACACTCAGAACTAAGAAAGCTCAGTACACCTGTAAGCAACTGACATTGATTGAGGAGTCAATAAACACCAATAAGTTTTGGGACAATTGGAATCACTTCAAAAAAACAAATCATCAAGAATTAGTGATACAAGATGAAGATATGTGGACAAACTATTTTCAAACTCTTTTTAAGAAAGTGCAATCAGATCAAAACAGAGACCAAGAAAACATAATAAGCAAACTAGAAAAATTAGAACTTTCCATCAAGGACTATCAAAATCCACTTGACTCCCCCATTACAGAGCAGGAGCTTTTAGACCAAATTGACAAGTTGAAGCCCAAAAAAGCATATGGGCCTGATGGTATTTTAAACGAAATGCTAAAATCTATGAATGAAAAGTTCCAATCTGTTACACTTAAATTATTCAATCTAGTTCTGAGTGTGGGATATTTCCCTGATATCTGGAATCACGGATTAGTTACACCAATTTACAAAAGTGGAGATAAATTTGACCCCAACAACTACCGAGGCATTTGTGTGAACAGTAACCTGGGAAGGTATTCTGTAGTATTATTAACTCCCGGCTCATAAACGTCCTTATGAAACACAATGTCTTGAGTAAAAGCCAGATTGGATTCTTACCAAATTACCGCACTACTGATCATATTTACACCCTACACACCCTAATTGAAAAACATACTCAGAATCAAAATAAATTATTCACCTGTTTCGTTGACTTCAAAAAAGCATTTGATTCAATTTGGCATTATGGATTGTTCTACAAATTAATTGAAAGTGGTGTAGGGGGTAAAACATATGACATTATAAAATCAATGTACTCGGGAGCAAAGTGTGGCATTAAAATTGGATCCAAAAGAACCAAATATATCCCTCAGGAATGCGGAGTGAGACAGGGTTGCTCTTTAAGCCCAACTCTATTTAACATATACATTAATGAGTTGGCAACCATACTGGAAAAATCATCGGCACCTGGATTCACTCTGTACGACAGTGAGGTCAAATTCCTGCTCTATGCAGATGACCTAGTCCTACTTTCACCAACGGAGGAAGGACTCCAGATTCAATTAGACCTTCTTCAAAAGTTTTGCCAGACCTGGGCCCTGGCAGTTAACATGAACAAAACTAAAATATTAATCTTTCAAAAAAGATCCAGATATCAGGGAAGACAGCACATATTTAGATTAGGACCAAATGAAATTGAACATACACTAGATTACACCTACCTAAGCCTCAGAATCAATTGTAAAGGAACATTCAACATGGCAGTGAATGAACTAAGAGACAAGGCACGCAGGGCTTTACTTGCCATAAAAAGACAAATTCCTTTAGAAATTCCAATCAGAATTTGGCTAAAAATATTTGCATCAGTGATTGAACCACTCGCCCTTTATGGCAGTGAAGTGTGGGGCCCACTTGCAAGTCAGGAACTAGACAAATGGGAGAAACATCCAATTGAGACCCTGCATGTTGAGTTTTGCAAAAACATCCTAAAAGTCCACCGGCACACTACAAACAATGCATGCAGGGCAGAATTAGGCCAATATCCACTTCTGATTAAAATTCAAAAAAGGGCAATCAAATTCTGGAAACACCTAAAACTCAGTGACCCACACTCTTTCCATTATAAAGCCTTGCAATACCAAGAGTTGAGCAAAGATAAGAACTGTCCTACCAACCTGGTCTTCAGCCATCCTGTTCTACTAACAAATACCAACACTTTAAAGGCACAAGACCAGGTCCAAACTACACAACATATTCAGCTTAAACAAATTTCCTCGAACCTAAAAAACAATTATTACGAATATTGGAAATCTAAAACAAAATCACAAAGCAAAATGCAATGCTATTTGGCCCTAGACAGAGAATATACATTAGCAGACTACCTAACTAAAATAAAAGAAACAAATTTGAGAAATACACTGACGAAATACAGACTCAGTGAGCACCGCTTAGCAATAGAAACTGGCAGACACAAAAAAACTTGGCTGCCAAGAGACAAACGTCTGTGTCAGCAGTGCAAAGACAATGTAGTTGAGACAGAGCTGCACTTTTTAACAGAGTGCAAAACATTCCAATCAATCCGTGATTGCTTCTTCCCAAAATTTGAAGAAAAACACCCCAAATTCCATGCTCTACCAAACAACAGTAAACTACCCTACTTATTGGGTGAAGACAAAGAGAGCTGTACAGTAGCTGCACAATATGTTCTCACCTGCCACCATCTGAGGGACACTGAATGATACACATATTCACACACATATTTCCTACTTTCTACACAAAGAAGCCCAAGACCATACTCAGACACACATGCACACACAGACAGACTCACACAAACACGCACACTCAAGCACACAGAGACTCATAAATGCACATGCACACACATGCACACGCACACAGATACAGTCAACCAAACTCTTTCTACTTTAAATAAAATAAAATTAAATTAATAATAGTAATAATAATAGTTAAATAATAAATAAATAATTAATAAGCACTATTTGTTATATCTGTTTACCAATCTGGTTATTATACTGCACCTGTATATGTTCTGATTCTGTATATGTATATGTTCTGATTCCTTGTATCTGTCCAGTATATGTTCGGTAAATGTTCTGATTTCTTGTTCTGTATGTTATGACTGCTTTGGCAATACAAGTGCCTATTTGTCATGCCAATAAAGCACTTTTGAATTTGAATTTGAATTTGAGAGGGTGAGGCAGAGAGAGGGAGAGAGGGAGGGATGGAGAGAGAGAGAGAGAGGGAGGGATGGAGAGAGAGAGAGGGAGGGATGGAGAGAGAGAGGGAGAGAGAGAGGAGAGAGAGAGGGTGAGGCAGAGAGAGGGAGAGAGGGATAGAAAGAGAGAGGAGAGAGAGAGAGAGAGAAGGGAGAGAGAGGAGAGAGAGAGAGAGGGAGGGAAAGATGGAGGAAGAGAGAGAGAGGAGAGAGAGGCGAGAGGGATGAGAGAGAGAGAGGGTGAGGCAGAGAGAGGGAGAGAGAGAGGGAGTGAGAGAGAAGGAGAGAGAGGGAGCGAAAGATAGAGAAAGAGGGAGGGAGAGAGGGAGAGAGAGGAGAGAGAGAGAGGGAGAGAGAGAGAGGGAGGGAGGGAGAGAGAGGGACAGAGAGAGAGACAGAGGGAGAGAGAGAAGATGAGAGAAAGAGAGGGAGGGAGAGAGGGAGAGAGAGAGGCAGGAGAGTCTTGTTTTGTTTGAGCTCCTCGAGTTTCTTTGTTTTTTGCAGTTGTAAAATGAGAGAAAGGTGAAAGACTTGCACTCATCAGCAGCATGATGTTACCTAAAGAGTGAATTTAAACAACAACAGCAAAAAACAAGGAGAGAAATCAGCAAAAGACAAGGAGGTAAACTGGAATACAGATAAAATCCATCTTTTCAAACACCCATCAGAAGTGAGTACAACAGCAACTTGAGAACTACACTTTTCTCAGTTAAGGACGGCAAAAATTCCTGAGTTTGAGCTTTTACCTTTTTAAAATGGGGCTTTAAAATCAAGGATAAAGCTAAGCTAGTTTGCTAAATCTTAGCTGAACTGCTAAATTTCAAGCTCAAGAGGACAGCACAGCACCCCTCCCAACATTCTAAACTGTATCCATGCAAATGAGCTGATAAAATGATCCAATCAGAAGAGGAGCTGCCCCCCCCCATCCTGCAGAGAGTGTCCATCTCCCACTCTGGACTGAATACTGTCCAGTTCAGCCCCCAGAGAAAACAGTTCAAACAGAAACTCCTGAGGGAAAGCCCAGAAACACTTTCTGGAGATCTGTACAGTAAAGGTAAAGTAAGCAATCTCATCTACTCAGACAACCCAAGTGCCTGGCACAAAGCTCTGATCAAGTACTTGTTCCATTTAAAGTGGATATGAAACACCAGATGTAGTTAGCATAATTTACAAGATGGAATCCCACTCTAAAAATCCTTATAGGTTTAAAAAGGTTTAAAAATAATGAGTAATCTAAGTTACATTTTTGAAACAAGTATAGCATCATCTTGTTTTAGCGTAGAATACGACGTCATGAGGTTGGTTGTCTTGGACATTCTACATTAGTTCACATTAGCTAACTACTGACAGCACTGACAATCACTGACTCAATGGAAAATAAGAAAAGCCAAACTAAAAAGCAATGCAAGGGGGGTCACTTTTGTATTGCCCCTGGATGCAGCAATGAATTTCATAGAGTCAAAAACCAAAGAAAGATTGTCCACTTTCATAATTTGCCACTTGCAGCAAGCGGTTCTTTATCCTTGGCTAGCTGCACTGAAACGAAAGAATCCCCCAGTTAGCCGTGATGCTAGGGTTTGTAGTGAGCACTTTGTAAACGAGGACCATGTGGACGAGTCAGGCGTACTGGTGGTTCGCTGGACCAACAAGCTGAAGTCTGAGGCCTCTCCCTCTGTGTTTGACTTTTCCTCTTATAAGATTGGGCGTACAGACCGTCCGACCCAGACTAATAGCAAAGAAGTAGCTGTGCGCCGTAAGGAAAGGGCCCAACGGCACACCCATCTGGCAGAGCAGAGAGAGGTACGACCAGGGTTATGTTACGTCTTTTCTCATCAAAGCACAGCCGTCTAGTTTACAAGATAATGATTAGATAATATGTAAGGGATAATGTACAGCGAGCCGGTCATTATTGTGAAATAAACCCCGACAGGGTGATGCAGGACCCCGATGCGAAACGGAGGCTCGCTGTACATTATCAGCTTATTACATGGCTACTTACTAAAGAAATCAATAATTTGACACAAAATATTGATTTAAAAATGATTTTATTGTATGATTTTTTAAATTATTTTTCTCTCAAACAACAAGCAAGTTTCTCTGGACATTCTACGTACCACCGCCGCAACTGCTGTCTTCCTTGGTCAACTTTCCAACTAACCAACCTCACAACGTAGTCAGTGACGCAACGGCAATATGGCGGCGAGCCAGAACGAAAGCATAAGCTAGTACCAAACATAAATCTATTATAATTTAACATGTAATCGTTTTATATCTAAAATTTTCTCAAAATAAATTCCAACACACTTAATTCTGTACTAAACTCATGTAGGCTGTTTCATGTCCGCTTTAAGGAGCCGACACAACGAATGAAGGTCCGCACAGTAGTTAACTGCAAACACCATTATCGTTTACTTCCAGCATCTCTCGTGTTCAATACAAAAGTACACGTAAAGCAGTTGACTGTCGTAAAACACAGTGGAAAATGGTACTGTCGTACACAAGACTTCTCCCCACCTTCAATGGAACAGAGTCCCACAATAAAGTGCATAAAATAAGAACAGATGTTCAATATAACTTGGCCGAAAGGTGGCTACTGCAATGAAAGAACAAATTCAACTGTGAAAAGAGGTCTCAAAATCCTCGAGGTAGGCAGGGCGAGTCCGTCCCTGTGCAGGCCGACCTTCAGCCCTGATGGCCGGGCCTGGTTCTGGTTCTGGCTCCTGGAGCTCCCTCTGGTGGAATGTCAGGTACAGGCTGGGCAGGCGGAGGCTCGCACCGGCCGGTGGTTGTAGCGGAGTATGGGAGAGACTCAGGTGCAGGCGCCGCAGAGACAGCAGGCACTCTTTTGAGACAACTGGCGTGCCAGGGTGAACCGTCGCTCAGTCTGAACATCACAGCCCCCAGTTTGTGTGTGACCTGGAGAGGCCGTGTACAGAATGTGCCCAATTTGTTGGCTCGCTGGGGCCGTCAGGTTCGCACCCAGTCAGACACCCGAATGCAAGGCTTCCTCACCCCGCGCTCCTTGTCGAAACATTGCTTCATCTCCCTCTGGTGCCTGAGTGCACTGAGCTCCGTGTACTGTCACGCCCGGGCCCTGAGCCTATCCAGAGGCAGCTCCATCTCACGTCCCTGCATTAGGGACGCCGGTGAAACGTTAGTGGTGGAGTGCTGACTTGCCGTATAATACATCAGCCTTTGGTTCAGGGCAGTCTGGAATGAGCACCCCGGAACAGATGTGCTCTAATGCCATTCTTAAGCTCCACCCCTGCGTTGGCCTGGGGGTGAAAGTAGGTTGTGCGGATATGCTTAATGCCTCTGTCGCTGAGGTAAGAAGAGAATTCTGCAGAGGTCAGCTGCAGTTTTGTCCATGGTGATGGACTGGGCCAAACCCCATCTTGCAAACAGGCTGTCGAGGATGTCGGTAATGGCCCTTGTAGTGACTGTACCCACCGGTACGACCTCTGGCCACTTGAAGTGGAGGTCATACACCACTACTAGGAACCGCTGGCGGTGAGGGACCCCTTGACCGTGGATTTCGCCACAGATGTCCAGCTGGATATGGTCCCAGGGGCGGGAGAGCTCGTGTTTGAGTTTGGCATGGGGTGCCAGTTCCACAGGCACATGTGATGGCCACCCAGTGCGTATGTATGCGCAGAGGGTTGATAATATGGGGTCCTCTTCTGATGCCTGCTTGAGTTCGTCCAATGCGATGGCCGGCTGGAGGGGCATGTACAACATGTGTATGAACTCCGCTCCGCCATTGTCTGGTGACACCGTCAGCGTGGGGGCATCAATTGAGCGGGAGAGGAGATCTGCTACCACGTGGTACCTTCCCGAGATGAACTTAAGCACGTAGTTATACTGTCTGAGGCGGTCAGCCCACCTGTGCAGGCGCAGGGGCTTGTGGCCTGACCCAGAGGCTGACAGCAGTATGGTGAGTGCCTGGTGGTTGGTCCGGAGCATGAACTGACGTCCGTACAGGTAAAGGTGCCACCTTTCACACGCCCAGATGCAAGCCAGTGCCTTCCCTTCACCCACTGAGTAGCGTTGCTCCGTGGGGGTCAAGGCCCTGGAGGTGAACGCAATGGGCCTCTCTGGGCCGTTTTGCTCCTGAGAGAGCACAGCCCCCACTGCTCTGGCGGAGGCATCACAGATAACAGTAGTAGGGCATGATGTGTCGAAGTGAGCTAGCAGTGGAGCACTGGTGAGTTGGTTCTTAAGCGTGCGGACTGCCTCCGAGCACGCTGTCGTCCATGTCCACGGAGCGTCCTTCTTGAGGAGCTGGCGGAGGGGTGCCATGGTCTGGGAGTACCCCGGCAGAAACCAGAGGTAATAGGCCGTCATGCCCAGAAATGAAGCCACGTCAGAGGCAGATGCTGGCTCCGGGATGCAGTGGATGGCCTCGACATTCGACATGCGTGGAGAAATGCCCTGAGCCGATACTCTGAACCCCACGAACTCGATGTATGGTGCTGAAAAGGTGGCAGTGTAGCCTAGTGGTTAAGGAGCAGGCCTTGTAACCGAAAGGTTGCTGGTTCGATCCCTGCTGGGACACTGATGCTGTACCTTTGGGTAAGGTACTTAACCCACAATTGCCCCAGTAAATATCCAGCTGTATAAATGGATAACGTTGTAAAGAATGGTAACCTATGTAAGTTGCTTTGGATAAATGTAAATGTAAAAAAAGGTGCACTTCTCGCTGCTGAGGGTGAGGTTGTGGTGCAGCAGCGCGCTGAACACCCTGTGATGGCCCTCATCGTGAGTGTGTTTGTCCGTGCCGTGGACGACTATGTCATCCAAATACACCGCCACCCCAGGGATTCCGGCCAGGGGGCAGAGCTTAGGCCGAAAGGCATGCGTGTGTACCTAAACACACAGACGTGTGTGACAAATGCTGTAAGGTCCCTGCTGTCAGGGTGGATAGGCATCTGCATATACCCTAGGCGGAGGTCGAGCTTAGTGAAAACTGCGGAGCCATGGAACAAGGTGGTGAGCTCTTCAGCTATGGGTAAGGGATATTTGTGGGGAATGACAGCCTTGTTGACAGCATGCAGATCTACGCAGATTCATATCCCCCCTGATTTCTTCTTAGCAATGACCAGGTTAGAAATCCAGAGGAGGCATCCACCAGCTTGATAATGGCATCGTCCAACATTGACTGAAGCTCTTTGTGACAGCCTCACGCAATGCCAGGGGGCTCACCATTATGCTTAAACATATACATCTCTGCCTGTGTTCCACAGTGAAAGGCAGCATTGTGAAGCTGCTCTGTTAAAGAGCCTGCTTTATTTACTGTGGGAATTTCCACAGATCTTCTTCTCCGTTCTTTACATTCACCTGAAGACTGTGCTGAGTGTTGCCACTGAGCCTGTTTTTAAGGTGGTGCAGATGTTTCTGTCTCTCTCCTGTCGCTCCAGGCAGTTTTACCAGTTTAAAATTTTTAACCGAACTTCTTTGGAAAAAAAATAAAACTGAAGAAATTTTACTTGTATGTGCAGCAGGCTGAACCTCTTGGGCACTAGGACCTAGCAGACACCCCCTCTAGTGGTATGCTCTTTTTTTTGGTATTTAGCGTGATGTATTCATTGCATTTAAAACAAGCCAAGCCAACAGTGGGGAACGCAGCTGAGTTACTGAGTTTGTGTACGACTCCTCTTGTGCTTCAATGCACTGAATGGCAAAGAACAGCCTTGTGAAAGTTACGTTGCTGAAGTGGCCTAAAGCCAACAGCAGTGGTGACGTTACTTCCTGCTCTACTTAAGAAGCCTATGAATAGTCACTCTGCCAATGTTTTTCCCAGAGTAGTTTTGTTTTTTTCTTTTATTTTATCCTGTTTGTGTTTCATTGTGATACTGTTTATACTGTGATGCTGTGTATACTGTTGGGCGCAGGCGGCCTGGGGGCAGCTAACTGTCAGGAGGGGGCGCTCTAACTTATATTCCAGTCACTTCTATGAAGTTTGTCTTTTCTTCATTTAACCCATACTGTGCAATAAGAGGCCATGGGCATTGTGCACAAGGTTGCAGTGAAGGAACTGTTTGCTGTGAACTTTGATTGCGGTGGAGCACTTTAATTTTATGCTACTTTAAAATACTTCATAGTCTGTTTATGGGTGTGGTGTTTATCCTTCTGAAGTGTACTGACTATTGGCCTTTGTATGGACCCTTGTCCCAATAACCTTATAGCCTCCTGTCATTTTTATCTTTTATTAATTTATCTTTTATTAAACTCAACTACCTCAAAGCCCCCTATGTTTTAAACCTGGTTGTATGTAATGTTTTTAATACCTGAGTAATTAATAAAGCCTTGCATGATTTTGTACATCAGCAGTCACCTGTATGCTTTCATTAGAATAGGGGTTCCTCCCTCCCTTCATTAGGGAAGTGGCGTAGTCCACTACTGTAAGATCTTTTAAAGTTAAGCATAATGAGAGTGTCGCTGGCGCCTCCTGCAGGCCACATATATGATTTGCCAAAACTGTCACAAACAGGTGTTTGAGCTATGGCTCTGTTAAAGGGGCACACAAGTCTATCACTAAACCTCCTGGATCAACCGACAGTAACTCCATGCAGAGCATTCCTGTTTACAAGCTGAATCACCAGACAAAGTAAACTATGGCCTGACAACTCAATCCAGTGATTTCAGGGCTGCTTTTGTGGATTTAGAGGAAGTAACTTGTGTTGTGAGAAGCTACATATCTTTTTTGTGAAGATGTCATTCCTTTAAGACTCTTCAGCAAATCAAAGTACTGAAAGCACCAGGCAGAAGTAGAGCTTGTGCTTCTCATCTTAGTTGCACCATTTAACACATTTTTAATATCTCTCACATAAGACAGGGTCCTGAAACCATGGAGAAGGCCACTGTTATTCCATTTGAAAAGAAAACCTGGATGATTTTAAACCTGTCCCTCTAATTTCCCTTGTGTTTAAATCCTTTGAAAAACAGGTAGAAAATGTGTTGGTGATCAAAACCAAAGGCTTCCTAGTTCCACTGTGGTTTGCCTATAGAGCTAAAACAGGAGTAGACAGCGCTACTGTGCTAATACTACCCTACTACAATACTACCCTACTACAACCCTAGTGGGGATTGATGTGTTTAACTGTCGAAACTTGGTCAGGCAGCACTTCTAATATTGTGACTCCTTGTGTGGCTTTCACTTGTGCAGCTTTGACTCAATTGTCAGTCACTTTGGATAAAAATGTCTGCTAAATCAATGTAAATGTAAAGGTACTCCTTTTCTTATATAAGCACTTTAGAAGGATGTAAACACCATGCAAGGCTCATTTTCACAGACTTTTCCTTTGTTATTCATACACAGCTCCAAATGTTAGCTCAGAGACTGGTGAGGGACTTTGCTTTAGATTCAAACCTGGTTTGCTGGATAGAAGACCATTTAACAAACAGAACCTAAACAGTGTGAGTGAATGGATGCCTGTCTGAAGAGCTTCTGTCTTCCAGTGGATCCTGGCAGGGATGTGTGTTTCTCCCACTGCTCTCCATCTTGTACACTAATGACTGCAGCAGCTCACAGGAAAAAAGGCACACAACACCACCCTGTAAGTGTAAGTCTCCTCCAATACAATTAAACCAGTCATGGCCCAGTTGTAGACGACTTTGGGCAGTGGTGTAATAACTCACTCTCACAGCTGAAGACATGGTAATCCTTTCAAACACCATCCCTCCACCCTCAACAAACCACCATAAAGACAAATATCTGGTTACTGTCACTGACCTCAAACAGAACTTTGATGTCAACACAGGCAAACCTAATGAACTTTATTAAAGTAAGGACCCAAATTACCATAAATTCATTGCACATTAATAAGAAATGTCCAGGACTGTTTAAACCCCACTTATGCAATTTGTAGTGTAGCCTAATATATAAACCTGTCAATGACAAAATCACCTTTTATGTCAGGCACGTACATTTATACCAGTTTCTCAGTGCTACTCCTGGAGCCCCCCTGTCCTGCATATCCTCTATCTATCCTTGCTGTAAACATGCTCTTGATTATATCAGGTGTGCTCAGCTAATCAAAAGTGTCACTGATGAGTTCAGTCAGGCAGGTAGAGCAGGGAAAGATGGAAAATGTGCGGAGCAGGGGGGCCCCAGGAGCAGGATTGAGAATCAGTGATTTATACAAACTCTGAGCTGCTCAGCTTTTAATTTCTAATGAAACCACAGCGATGTCGCTTTTCAAATAGCTTTAATTTTAAATCCTCATATAACAATCAATTCACACTAGTTTGATCAGATTTTGCAAGCGGTTTGTGCAATCATTATTTAAAATTCACTAGGACATTATTTGTAATACTTACTCGTTTTAGCTACATGTGATCGGAACTATCGGATCGGAAATACAGATCTATTGACTGTCAGCAAGCGCCGCAAGTTCGTTCGCTCATGCGCGGATTTTTTTTATAGTTGATTTGGTTCATGTTAAAGTTTGAATCATATTTCCTCTTATCAGCTCTGCAGTGAGAAAGAGAAAGTGAAACATTAATAAACGAGTTGCCGAGAGATTAACTCGAGGAGGGAATGTTCGGAGCGTTTTACCATTTATTTGGTGGTGTTATTTTCTCTAAACAGTAAAATATTTCTCGCTGCGTGTGGAGACAGCGCACAGATCCCATTGTATCCAGGTTTGATAAACTCGGAGTGATACGGACTGCAGGTAAGAGCGCGATATTGCGCGTTCTGAGGGAGGATCAGGAAGTTCCGCGGGTTTCTCACTTGGGCCCTTATTTCAAATATCTGTGAAATATTAGACAAACGAACAGGTGAACTGGCGATAATAGACCATGTTACCGTATCTATTCTGCTGTTAAGAAGTGTGTGTGTGTGTGTGTGTGTGTGTGTGTTTGCGGGCGATATGATATGCTCATGATATAATACGTTTCACGCGGTCGAGATACGAAATTTTAACGATACGACAGAGAGAGAGGGAGAGAGAGAGAGAGAGAGAGAGAGAGAGAGAGAGAGAGAGAGAGAGAGAGAGAGAGAGTGAGAGAGAGAGAGAGAGAGAGAGAGAGAGAGAGAGGGAGAGAGAGAGGGAGAGAGAGAGAGAGAGAGAGTGAGTTCCGACTTCCTCGCCTAACCGTGGCGTCACATGGTGGTGCCATCAGTAAGACGTAGTTCTAAATGGATTAAAAATGCAAAAGCATTCAAGAGGAGTCAATTATGAAATTCATGGGAGTAGATAAAACAAGAAGATCGTACATAAAGAGTATTATTGGATGTGATTAAAAACACTTATAAACATTCTTTATCATATCTTTTTAATCAGGAGATATTTCAGATGTGCCAGTGTTGCCTAAGGTGTTCACACTGAGGTTGAGAGGAAGGACAGAGATGTGTATAGGTGTTTGTATGTTGTGTGAGTGTGTATATATGTAGTTCATTGTTCCATATGTTTAGCATGTTAAGATGCTAAGTTGGCATGTGCTATAACTGTAATCATGGACATACAGACTCTTTCTGCTGAAGCGAATTATTTGGTTCAGTTCAGTACAAAGATTCAGTTCCCAGAGTCACTCATTCATTCAGTAACCCCCACCCCCCAAAATAAAATGATCATTTAAAAAACATAGTTTGATAAACACACACACACACACACACACACACACACACACACACACACACACACACACACACACACACACACACAATTCTCTCAACACTTGATGTCACTAAACAAATTAATAAATCACATTTCTTACATATTCACATATTCTTATGGAAAATAATATCAATAAACTGCAGTTTGATTATGTAAGAAATATAAATACTGGAATAAGTTCTTTTTTGGCCTGTTACAGTTTTAAATTCCTCAGTAAAATTCTGGTGAGGTTGCCTGATGGCAGAGTCAAATGAAAAAATCTTTAGAATAATGGACCAGCACACACAGTACATTGAAAAAATTGTTACAGAATATTAATTCATTCACAAACTGCATAACACTGGTGCATGTGTTTTCTCCGTCAGTATTGAAGAGGGTCCATTCTGTGACACAGCCAAATGTATGAACTATGATGTTTAAGATTATATATGTACACCTTAATAATTTACTGACATTTACATGCGCTTGTCTCTTCCAGAGATGAAGGGCGATGGTTCAGAGTATCTGTGTTTAATCCTCCTGCTCCTTCACCAGACCTCTGTCTCCAGACCAGGTACAGCACATCTTCACCTGCACTCTCACTGACTGCAGCACTGACATCTAAAGTGTGTGTCTCACACAGCTGATACTGTGTCACACACTGTGTGTCTCCAGGAGAATCACAAGTCTCAATCTGTGCTGTTGGTCCAGCTGCAGTCTCAGTCTGTGTTGTTGTTCCAGCTGCAGTCTCAGTCTGTGCTGTTGGTCCAGCTGCTGTCTCAGTCTGTGCTGTTGTTCCAGCCGCAGTCTCAGTCTGTGCTGTTGTTCCAGCCGCAGTCTCAGTCTGTGCTGTTGTTCCAGCTGCAGTCTCAGCCTGTGTTGTCGGTCCAGCTGCAGTCTCAGTCTGTGCTGTTGTTCCAGCTGCAGTCTCAGTCTGTGCTGTTGTTCCAGCTGCAGTCTCAGTCTGTGCTGTTGTTCTCTCCAGAGAGTTTCCAGGTTCTTGGTCCAAAGGATCCTGTTGTTGCTGTAGCTGGTGAAGATGTTGTTCTGCCCTGTTACCTCAACCCCAGCACCAGTGCTGAGGACATGCGTGTGGAGTGGATCAAACCTCAAACCAAGGGCTCTGTGCATCTTTACCAGGAGAGAGAGAACAGAAATGAGAATCAGATCCCATCTTACAGAGGAAGGACAGCACTGTTCCCAGAGGAACTGAAGAAAGGCAACGCTTCACTAAAACTGAGCAGCGTGGAAGTCTCTGATGAGGGAAGATATCAATGTCTCATTCAGTCTTTAGACGGATATAACGATGTTTCTGTTGTAGTGGAAGTGAGAGGGTTTCAGCTGAGATGTTCTATCGTGCTCATTCCTGGAAGGTGGCCTTCGCTGTGTTCTTCACTCTGGCTGCTCTTACTCTCATTGGATCTGCTGTTCTAATCCATCGCCATGTGAAACTGCGCAGAAAGAAAGGTGAGACTCTGATCCATCTCAGTCACTGGATTATGGAGTTTTCTGTTTTTAGGACATTAAAACAGGACATGAAAAAACATTTACAGATAAATGATATATGAAATATGATACTGCAGGTGTGCTTACCTGTGTGTAGGATTTAATCCATTTCTGAGTATTACTATCTTACCTGTGAAAATGATTATCACTTGTAATGTGCTTATAGACACAAGTCTAAACATGTACATAATTAAACTAAGTGATCTGGGCTCTGAGGAGGGAGGAGTCAGACATCAAATGACTGAATCTGTATAAAACACTTCCAGTGTCTGCAGACAGCTGCTTATCTGCTGGGAAGCAGGTGCTGATGTTCACCTGTGCAGAGGATGGACAACAGCATAAATATCAGACTGTCTGCCTTTCAGCTGCTTTGATCATGTACTGATGCAGCACCAGACACAATAATAGAAAAGTTTAGGAAACATGGGGATTCAGCTCCTGAGGGGAGTTTGTTAGGAGAATCAGGCTGTTCTCACAAAAATCTGCATTTGTACACCTGCAGGTCTAACTCTCAAAACATGTTTGGGTCACTCTCCTAGTAGTGCACTGTGTGTGTGTTGTGTGGTGTGCAAAGAGAGAGAGGGATTGCTGCAGCAATTTAAAGTTCTGAGGGCTACTCTTGCATATCATTATATTCCTTAAAAACCATAAAACAATCACAAATTGGCTGCATTTAAAACATCAAAAAAAAAAAATTTCAAAATTTTATTTTATAGTGCAGCTGGGGACATTAAACAATTAGAAACAATGTTTTATTAATAGCATGTTTTTGAACTGGTAATGTCTAAACAGTGTAACTTTAAATATTGTAAACATAATGAAAATAGTAAATTGCTGCATCAAAGCAGTTCTATTTGTACATTCTCCTGAAATCTCTCTGCTTTCTCCCTGTGTGCTGGTTTGGTTTGGACCATTTCCTGATGCATCAAATTTTTGCCTCACTGTCATCTCATCAGCTGCTGCATTGTAATACATTGCCTCCCATTCCCTCACTACAGTTTACCAGCACTCACTGCCTTCATCTCCAGGGGCAGCTCAGGGTGGCAGTTAGTTGGCTGTAAATATGCATGTAGGAATCAGCTGCTGATTTCACCTCCAAACACCAACCCTAACCATTATAAAGATCAAAATCTAAACTAGTCCTGATTCTTAGAAGAGAAATGTAGAAAAGTTTAAAGCACATGGTGATTCAGCTGTAGGGGAGAGTTTGTGAACACACAGGAGAATCAGCTGTTGTCACTTTAATCTGCATTTATACACGTGTGTGTGTGTGTGTGTGTGTGTGTGTGTGTGTGTGTGTGTGTGTGTGAAAAACACAAGCAATGAGAGGGAGATGTTGAGTATGGTAAGGTGTCCTCTGTGATGTCTGTAGACCTTGTGTGTGACTTTTTCTTAGTGTCACTGTGGTGTTTCTGTAAATACAGTAGGTAGTTACACATCATAGATTTACTCACCCATTACACACGATCAGAGCTGCAGAATCTCCACACAGCACAGCACACAGGACAATGGCAGGATTTAAATAACCCTCTTCTATCCAGTGTAAAAACAGCCATTTTCTGTGTATGAGTGACCGCTGCTCTGTAGAGAAACCTCTCAATGAAAACTTGTGAAATGTAATATCAAAACTCAAAAGTACATTATCAGGAATAGCCACTAGGGGAGATTGAATGTTTTGCACATTTCAGGCAGGTAGGATCTGGCAGTAAGATCATCAGTTACTAGATAAAATAATTGTATAGTAATGAATCATTTTCATTTGTCTGAAACTTCACTTTGAATTAAATTTCAGATGAACAGTAGATGGAAGGACAGTATTTTAATGGAAAGTTCACTATTTAAAAAAGAAATGATTTATGATGACATTTTACTCTTGGCAACAGAATGTTTTTGCAACAATATTGCGTACATTTTAATATTTTCCTCTTTTTTGACAGATAAGGTGTCCGCAGAGAAGGGTAAGTATGAGCTCTTTTTAATGGCATTGTGAGTGTGAGATGTCTTCAGTTTTTAATTCAGTAAAAAATTAGCAAGCAGAAGCACAAACAGGTCACAGAAGTATAACAACATCAAGAAGTGTGCAGAAAAAGTGAGCAGAGAAGGACAGTTAGTTCTAATGATAAATATAAAAATATGTGTTTTTACAGGTAGGTTTAAGATGAAAGTCAAATGTGCTTCCCTGCATGCAGGGTTTAATGCATTGCTGATGGGCACCAGTGGCCATCTTACCTGTGAATATTTTGTAACCCTGTGAGTTGGTTGCCACAACAAGTTGCAGTATATTCATAGTCATTTATGTAAAATTTGAGTTTTGTCCAATATATAACAGATGAAATTATTAACGATGTTTAATATCCATCTTGAGCAGACAGTAGTTTATCTGTGGGAAACAGCAGCTGATGTTCACCTCAGCAGAGAGAAACAGCATAAATATCAGACTGATCTGTTACTGCTGATCATGGATAGAACAGAAACCTGTAGAAAGTTTAAAGCACAGGGTGATTATCCTGGAGGGGAGAGTTTGTCAAGAGAATCAGCTGTTCTCACCTGTAATCTTCATTTCTACACCTGCAGGTCTCCTCCCAACAGTTGGGTAAGTAGTGTGTGTGTGTGTGTGTGTGTGTGTGTGTGTGTGTGTTGAGAGAGATAGAGAGAGAGCCAGAGAGAGATGTTCCTCCTGGTAAGGTGTCCTCTGTGATCTTTGTAGGTTTCTTAGGAATTATGCAGAATTGCCTAAAACAATTTCACAGTGGATGGGTCTCACTCTGAATGACTCTAAAATTAGATTCCTTTCATTCCATCCAAGGAGGCCCCATTTCTGCTTTCACCAACAAAAGAGGGTCTACAAGCAGAACCTGGATCTGTTACAGCAGTTCTATCAGATCTGCTTGATGCCACCACCATTAACCCCCAAAGACTAAAGTACTAATATGTCAAATAAAGTCTTCAAGTCAGAACCAAATACAAAGGCTCTGGATCAACAAAAAATTGAGCAACAACCAATCTCAATTTGCTTGCAGCTCCTGAAATTTGCTATCAGGGCCATTAATGAACTGAAAGAAAAGCAAGACGGACTTTCTGTGCCATCAGAAAGCAAATTAATTTTCACATCCCAATTAGGACTTGGCTCAAAATATTCAAATCAGTCATTGAACTGATGCACTGTATGGCAGTGAGGTGTGAGGTTAAATCATGAATTTGGAAAATGGGACAGACCTCAATCAAACCCTATGTGCCAGAGTTCTGTAAAAAGCATCCTTCAGCAGCTGAGGAAAACAATGCATGCAGGACAGAATTAGGCCAGTATCCTGTATTCATTCATATTGAAAAGGTACCCCTAAAATTCTAGAAACACATAAAAATGAGTGACTCCAAGTCTTATCGTTTTAAAGCCCTGAAAAAGCAAGACATGAACATGGAGAGGAGTCCCCTCAACCATCTGACCCTGAGGCTCAAAACACTGACACATACTAATATAACTAACAGCAATCAGCCTCAGGATAAAAAAAGGCATTACATCATTTCTGACCATGGTGACTGATGCAAGCTGAATTTGTGTTCTAGAGACAGCCATCATAGCATAGCTTGGCTTTTGTCATAAGTACACAAGTTAGGCAGACCTGGCTGCCCAGAGAGGACAGGCTTCCCACTGCAGTCACTGGTCTGGGTGGAGGAGACAGAGCTGCACCACTGTGACAAATACAAGCACATTACATGCAATTTTTCAAAAGATACAACAAATCTGCTCTGGATTTCAAAACCTTAAACACTGTCAAATGCATGTTATTTATTAGGGAAAGCAGGGAATGTTTAAAACAGCCGGCACAATATGAAACCACCTGCCACAGAATGAGGGACAGTGAGTGACTGCTAATAGCCAATGATCAGTAAATATTCATAGTTCCTGATCAGTTCACCAATGTATGTCTGAAACTGTGAACATATCTCTGTGCCTTATGTCAGAAAATGTGAAAATATTGTGTGTTTTATCTTTATTGGCATGCCATGCAAAGCAGTTTGAATCTGAATCTCAATTAGACAGAGAGAGATATAGAGAGAGAGAGACAGAGAGAGAATATAAATACTTGCATGTGAGCAGTAATGAAGCACCAGGCTATAACTGAGTGCTGACCTCGACAGTGGAGTTATGGAACAGTTTATCACCTTTGATAAATAAAATAATTCCTGATATTTGCCACATTCACTCACTGAATCATAAAAGAACAGTAACTGCCAGAAGGAGAGTCTGACAGTCTGTAATTCTGCTGTGTGTTTTATCCACAGAGGTTGAGAACATGTGCAGGAGTAAAGGTGAGTAGAGAGTGATCAGAACTCATTCTGCAGAGGATGTTGAGTTATGATATCATCACATCATATTACACACACACACACTCACGCTCCATCTAACCTCCTGTTTGTCTGTTTGCAGAGTTTGAAAGCGCTCGTAGATATGCAGGTGAGTGTGTGTTTCCTTCCCACTCAGAGGGCTCTGTGTGAGGCTTTTCTCCTGGAGGGGAGGGGGGTCTGCTGAGCTGCTCCAGGATTCACAATCTCAAATACTGTAGCAGCTCTATCTGTTTAAGCAGAGTCTCCCACTCTCTGCCACACTCACTGTACAAACTCAGAGTGCACTGCAGTGTCTCAAATCTACCCCTGTCTGCAAAGAAGAATCCTAAAATACTGTGCTGAGCAGCTCAGCAGAGCTCTGCTGTGGCTCTAATCCTCACTAGACCAGGGCACAGTCCCACAGCAGTGGAAGACCTCTATGATTATCCCTGTCCCTAAAAACATAAACCCTTACACACCCATACCAACCACAGGCCTGCAGCACTTACACTGCAGTGAGGGACCTCCAGAGGATGATGAACTGCAGTGCCTCAAATACATGCTGCAGCTGCTGGACCAGTAATATTCACTAAAAGATCTAAAGTACTGAACTCCTACAGCTCAGTACCTGGCAGCCTGGGTAATTCACTCCCTGAGACAGACTGTACTGCACATCCCATAACTCTAGTTATGTTTTACTTTATAGTGTAAAAAAGTAGGGATAACAACTTTATTTCTACGGCTGAATCCAAGCATTTTGAACACTATGTTCCTGTCTGAATATTAACCCGTAGGCTGGGGAGATTCCTGCAAAATATCAGAATATAAAATGATCATCAATAATATGGCAATAATGAGGTTAAACTCATACAGGATTTTGTGTCATAAATTCTGTCTGTTTCCCTCCACAGTGGATGTGACTCTGGACCCTGATACAGCACATCCTGAACTCATCCTGTCTGAGGATGGGAAACAAGTGAGACTGGGAGACACACGACAGGATCTCCCTGACACCCCAAAGAGGTTTAATTCTGAAATCTGTGTCCTGGGAAAGGAGGGTTTCTCCTCAGGGAGATTTTACTATGAGGTGCAGGTTGGGGAGAAGCCTGAGTGGGATTTAGGAGTGGCCAAAGAGTCCATCAACAGGAAGGGGAAGATTACACGGAGCCCTGGGAATGGATACTGGAGCATATGGCTGCGGAATGGGACTAGATACATGGCTTTAGCTGGTCCCTCTGTCCCCCTCCCCTGACAGAGAAGCCCAGGACAGTGGGGGTGTATGTGGATTATGAGGGGGGTCAGGTCTCCTTTTACAATGTGGAGGCCAGGTCTCATATCTACTCCTTCACTGGTTACACCTTCACTGAGAAACTCTATCCATTCTTCAACCTGAGTTTCAATGATTATGGTAAAAACTCAGCCCCACTGATCATTTCTTCTGTCAATCACATTGGCTGAATTTTGTGTGAAATCCAATATTATTCTGGTGTAATTAGAATTAGATTAGATTAGATTCAACTTTATTGTCATTGTGTCTTCCTGTCTACAAAGCCATTGAAATGTTTTGGATTTTTCAGAAGTGCAAAAACTAGTTTTCTTTTCAGAAAGTGCCCCGCCTCCTGTTACTCCAGGATAAGAAATGTAATATAATATAATGAATGATATTTGAAATTTGCGTTTTTAATATGGATATAGTATTAGGATTCTGTACTTCCTGCCATATACCCCTCTATTTACATAGATCTGAATGAAGACTAAGGATGTAAATTAGCCCACTGATCATCTCTCCTGTCAGTCACACAGATTTTTGGGAAAAATATTTGAAGTTTTAGGATGATGTGCGTAATCATTTTGTACACTATATTAAATAATATTTAAATACATGCAAAGTGCAGCAGTCCTGTTTCAGAGCAGTATAACTGTCTCTCTTCACCACACCATGAATGCCTTCTTATGTAAAAGCATAAAAGCATATATAAGTATATAGTGCCTTTACAATGGGATTGCCACAGGGAGCTCTACAGTGCAATACTAAAAACAAGACAGAAAAGCAATGACACTGAAACAAAAATAACTGAAAAAATATTCACTTTCCATTTTACAAAATCCAAAAGGGATACAGAAAGGATGACAAGGATGACATCACAGAATTTGAGTCTCCACCTCTTGCATTTTGACCTTGCCTTGTGTTCAACATTTCTGCTCCTCACACTCTGCCTCTCCACAGTATTTTGAGTGCAGACAGTAAGTGAGTTTGCCACAAATATTCTCTGGTTTTACAGACTGTTCATTTATTTGATAAAAAAGGAAAAATAACTATCATCCTGGTTTGTCATTCTGGTCTGTGCCAGTGAGACCAAGACCCACCAACAGATGATTTTTTTTTGTATGGACAATATCAGCATCAGGTCTTTGGCCACATTAAAGTATATTTTAATTTGTTTGAATCTGTGACAGTATGTCAGAATCTGCCTGGTTACAGTGCTGCCTGCAGAGGTTTTTGTTGAAGAATATTCTCTGTGTTGCTGGTTCACATGGGTTGGGTGTGTGTCACCCATTTTGTGGTTCTGCTATATTAAAATGATTTTTAAAGCCCTTCAGCCCCATGGCCCTGTGGTGCAGCAATATAACAAAACCTCAAAGCTGAAGTTTGAATGCCTTCTAGTAAAACATAAAACTTTTTGGGGTGGCTTGATCTAAATAAAATAACAGCAGATTAATTATGTTCCTGAATGCAACAGTGTTCCTTATGGAAATGAGAGAGCAGACTGTATACATTATATACAATTTTATTCCATTGTCATGATGTTTAAAAAAATTAGAGGATCTTAAATTCCCATCACAGAATGTTTTAATCTCTGTTCTTTGCTATGTGGGAATGTGCAATATTGCCAGCTGTGTTTTTGACATTGCTATACCAATTCCATGCAAATATATCTTCTCTGTTCCAACTAAACTATCTGTGCTGATGTTAATTTATTTGAGTACAAAGTTATATGTTTTTTCATTACACTGGTTTTAGAGGCAGTTCTGGTCAGTGTGGGCGTTAGGTGTTCAGGTCAGTGTTCTTTTCCAATTGAATTTAGTGATCATTGCTGCTCAAGCACTCAGTCATTCAAGGCAAATGGGCTCCGCCCTCCAAGACAATCGCACCTCATTCACCAAACACAAGACTACAGCAGCTGTAGTGAGACACTTATAGGAACGCCAGTCAGAGTTACCAAGGAGCTCCAGTTTTTATAGTGTGGCTTAGCGCTGGGTCAAAATTAGGGGACAAAAGGGAGCAAACTTACATTTGGTTTATGATTGGTTTATATATACATATATTTTATTAAAGGCAACACTTATCATTGGGTAGAAATGGCATGAAACTGAGTCCTGCCAAGACAAATGATCACATTTATGAGCAAATGAATTGGTTAGGGCCTGTTAGTGGATTTCTGCATATCAGCACTGGTGTTGGACAGAAGCTACTAAAGTGAGGAGACAGAAGCGTGTGTATTTCAGCAGGATGGGAGCGATCAGGACTTCTCCTGCAGAGCCTTGATCAGTTCTGTCAGGGCTGCAATCTTGCACTGGGTGGAGGTGAGCTCGGGGACCGGCTGGGAGAGGTACTGGCCAACTCCGCTCTCAAACTTCTCCCAGCGAACCTCGTCCAGCACGCTGCTCTCACACTTTTCTCCATAGAAGTCTTTCTCACACTTGCAGAACTCTCCAGACGTGCCCTTAATCACTGTGCAGGTCCCTCTGCCACAGGACTGTGAGCAGGGGGGTGGGGACACCTCCTTACCCTCCAGAAATACAGTATAGGTAACTGTCTGATCCCAGACCAGTGGTCCCGTACTACACGTGACCTCAGCGTAACCCGAGTCTTCTGTTTTAAAGTACATGTCAGTATGTTGCCCAGCATGGAGTCCAGAGATACGGGGGTTGGTCTCAGTCTCTGTTCTCAGCACATCTATAAGATCAGTGGAAACACACTTACGGGCATTACCCCCACCCATGAAACCCGACGCTACACGAATGGTCCTTTCTTTCTGTAAATTATGCAGCTGATCTTGTATTTGTCTCTTTGTGTCAGCATCTACCCCAGCCCCCCTCTCTCTGCTGAACAGGACAACAATTCGGTCTTGGATGGTAACTTTAATGTATTGTCCTGCTTCAGAGTGACCGCTCTCTTTCTCACCGCCGTTGTGGCCACCACCACCACCCAGTCATGCCAGTAGTACTTCTCATCCAGAAACGCCTTTAGGTTCAAAGCTAAATCTCTGCTGTTTTGCCATGCGGTCTTTTCGCCAATGGTCTTCACGTCGGTCCTGACCCACTTTTGGTAGTTCTGGATGCAGGTGAGCACGGCGCTCTGCTGGGCCTGCACCACCTGGCTGAGCTTCTGAGCCGACTCTCTGGCCTCTTCCTCACCGTTTGGCCTTTCAGCACGTAGTGAACAGGTTCAGCTGCAGGCCCTTCAGCATCACTGCTGTGAAGTGGTGACTGCAACTGCACCACCGGCCGTCAGGTTGCCTTTGAATGGAGTCCGCTAGGATGTTGAAGAGGTTGGTATTGAGTGAGGGCTCATCATCTGTTCGTCAGGTGAGCAGCCATCAAAAGCTGGCCACGCTGATATAACATCAATTGGCCGTGTCTCTGTAGAAGCTGATGAACCTCTGTGCATATTCCTGCAGCCTCTTCCTCTCCTCCAGATGAACATTTTTGGGCGTCTGGGATTTCCTCATGAACTTTGCAAACTCAGCCCAGGAGTTCTCAACCTTTGCGATTCTCGTCTTGGGACACCACACTTCTGCCTACAATGTCAAGTCCACTTCAGCAGTGGCTGGTGAGTTAGGGAAGGCCACCTGGCATCTGACGAGAAAAAGAATAATCTGTTGGCACTGTGTTGTTCAATATATCTTGCTCCAGCCCCACTCTCGTCTCCGGTCGTAGGAAAAGGGGCAAATACGGAATGATTGTATAGATTTTCAAATTAACAGATTATTATCATGTTTCCTTGTATTACATGCACAGATTTTCGAATTAACAATACATTCTTTGGTATCAAATGTGCGTATACACACTTCAATGTGGCTAAGATACCAGTCACCAGAACCCACCTTTGCGTAACATAGAAAACAAACTTTAAATTCAATGAATACATTTGTACAGTATAAACAGTATAACATACCTGGCAATAAAACGAATAATTCGTTGGCACAGTGTTGTTCAATATATCTTGCCCTAGCCCCTGTTCATCTAAAGCAAATTATATTCAAAACACTAGTATTAGCCGCTAGGTAGATGATGCTCCTGCGGCAGTTATCTAGCAAGCCTGCAGAAGCTAGCTAGCGAATTTGCAGAACACCATTCATTTATATCGATTAAACAGTTATGGCAGGCACTCATAACGATTAGTGTCGATTAAACTTCATCACAAATCATTGTATAAAGATTCATAAAACGCTTAATACGTGTGGATCATATTTTCAAGTGGTTTACAACATTTTAATTCTCTAAAAGGGACGGAGCAAAGATTCTACCCACCACTCATCACCGGTCGCAGGAAAAAGGACGACAGTGACATTTACAGTGAACTTGATTACAGCCAGTGCCAACTATTACCATAAGAGGGCGCCAGGAATACAATATCATATTTCTATAGTTAAAGACCATTGGAACATTACTTCCTTGGGAACAATAACATAATATTTTGACAAACTTCAACGTATGAACATGCAGGTACTTTTTACTCCTGCTACATTCTCCCCCCTTGAATTCGGCAAAATATGCACAACTATTAAAATAACAGGAAAAACAAAACAAGTCAAATACTACTATGTCCTTTCATAAATGCACCTAGAATACTGGAATTGTCATACCTAACGTACACTCTGGACGCTAGTGGTCAGCTTGTAAGCTGTTCTGCCATAGAACTGATGAGACAGAGCGCAGGCCTTATGACCAAATGAAGTGCCTCATACACTTCAACCTTACAATTCCCCATAAAAGTAGTAAAACTAACCATACCATATAACTGTGACAGTGTGTGCATGTGCAGGACTGACTTGTGTTAGCACAGTTAAGGACTAAGATTGAGACCTGACACTAAAGACTGACGTTGCCCAGTTCCTAAATGTGTCCCTCTCTGTATTCTGTAGTTTCTGACTACTCATAGTGTAAATGAGACGATTAACTGGCCGCAAAAGTCTGCCTACTCTGGATCTGGGTGCAGTGAATTCAGGGCTATTAGACTGTTCTTCACCCATGATTCCTGCTTCCAAATTCCCTTCATCCTGACCATCATCAGACACGTCCCTCGACACCTCAGGAGCACTGAGCGAGCCTGCCTCAAAGTCATCCAATCCGTCCCCAGAGATTTCCACACCCTGACAATCCTCAGCACATAAATCAGCTTCAGAGACATTCCCGTCCCTGCCTTCCACATCCTTGGGCTCCCTAGAATCGTCTGTGTCTGCGTCAGACAACACACTCATAGCGTCTCTGTCATCTTCCATGTCACACTGGAGAGGCAGGAAACTGACACACAGCAGGAGATTGCGATGAACAGCTTTCAACTGACCAGTCTCTGGGTGCTTGATCTTGTAAATGTGGGTCTGTGGGTTGCAATCCACAATGGTCTAAATGTCACTTCCCCATTTGTCTGCCAACTTCGGACGACCACGCTTGCCGTTAGCTACAAGCACCCTATCACTGATGCCAATCCTGGTTCTCTTGGCTCTCTTGTTGTATCCCTCTGCCTGCTGACTCTGTTCATTTGTAGCATGCGTCTTAGCGAATGCAGTGGCTTCCTTCAAATCCTTCTGCAGAGACTCAATGTAGTCTCGCAGGACACCCTTGAAGTGAAATGCAATTTTAGGAGACTTGGGAGATAACACATTAAATACAGCATAAACTGATTCAAAGTCATATACTTCACCGAGGGCATTTCGAATGTCAGCTACACTTCCCCTCTCCAAATGCAGGTGATCTAGTTTCCCTGACGACCGGGAGAACTCTGAGTGGCTGGCTGACTTGCATAGGGCTGGGTGGTAGAGGGCAGAGCTGACTGCGGGTTAGATGACAGTGCAGGGCAGTTCACCTTCCGGTGGCCTGGAGCATAGCACCTGAAACACAGTCCGCTGGACTTACAGTGAGAGACGGTAGTGTGTGTTGTGTCCTTACACACGCGGCAGGCACAGGAAGCACCGTGCGCACTATTGCCATTAACACTGTGGCGTGGGCGAGACTGTCTGGATTCCTCTCGCTGACCAAGAACATCAAGGACTTTACATAACATTTCAGCCATACGGTCAAGACTGGACTTCTCGGCTGAGCCAAAAAGCTGCCTAGACTCTTCAGCAGATTGCTTACATGTTCTGAGCTCAACTGGCTGGGTTGGCACATTGGCACACAGTCCCCTGTCACTGGTAAGAGTTCTGGGTCACCTGCGGGGAGACACCAGCTCTCGATTTTGTCTCACGCTGGTGCTCGTCTAAGTGCTCTTGAACATCTCTTGCTGTCCAACGCTCTGTAGGCTTGCTCTTAAATATCAACGCTAAGCTAGGGGTCCAGGCAGTTCCTGATAAACATCATTGCAACCTCACTGCTGACATTATCCGTTCATCCACCCTGTCTCATAAGACACTCATCTGCAATATCTGCTGCTCTGTTCAAGCGTAGCCAGTAATCAAAAGGGCCCTCACCTTGTCTGGGGAGTGTAATATAAAATTCAGCAAGTGGCATGCTGGAGTATGACATCTCACTAACGTTCTGCTTGAGAATACTGTAGATCAGGTCTGGGTGATTAACGTGGTCTAGTGATGGATTGCTGCACAAACTAACCCTCACCACCTCCTTGGCCCTGCCCCTGAGTCTCCACATAATCTCCTCAGACTGGTCTGTGTGCTTGATATTCCTTCTCATATACATCCCCACCATATCAACCCACTCCTGACTGTCACACTTTTCTGACCCATCCCCCCTGAGGACTGCTGGATCTTTGGCATCAGATTATTACATTCACTTGTGATAGCTCTTGGTTTGTACCCTGGATGTTGGAATCACTAAACACACTACGAGACCGGGAGGGCTGAGAAGCTTTACCATAACCACCCTCAGTCAGTAGTCTGGTTGTAACCGAGTCACCTATCTGCTTGCCTAACTCCTCCATCAGCACACCTAACTCTCTAATTGCATCACCTGAGACCCTTGGCGTGGAGGTGCTTGGTGGCATATTCACATTGTGTTCACCTGTACAAGCATCTCTGTGTATGACATCATCAACAGCAACAAAACCATGCTCTAAGCCAGGGACCATAAAGTGGACAGAGCTTTTAGGCCTAGCTCTATTGTACTCCTGCTACACATGCACCCAGACCCTGGAGGAACACTGCCTCCTGCAGGCCAGAGTGAGAACAGCAAGGAGAGAGAGATTCCTCACATGGAGGCTGCTGTAGATGAGCTCCTCTGCTGAGCAAAAAAGCATTTGACAAAGTCTGCTAAAAAACTACATGGTGATCTATTAAACAGATTATTCCCAGCACTGAGACATACTCATATCCCCAAACTACCATGTCCAATTCATCTTTAGTGGAAAAAGCATTTTGATTATAGTACGTATGTCAGTGTCACGGTGAGAAGTTCATTGTCTAGCAAATACAGTGCATTCAGAAAGTATTCAGACTGCTTCATATTTTTCACATCTTCTTATGTTGCAGCTGAAATTGTTTAAATTCATTTTTTTCCTCAGCAATGTATACTCAATACCCAATAATGACAAAGCAAAAACAGGATTTTAGAAAATTATTAAAAATTAAAATTATTAAAAATAAAAAACTGAAATATCACATTGACATAAGTATTCAGATCCTTAACTCAGTACTTAGTTGAAGCACCTTTGGCAGTGATTACAGCCTCGAGTCTTCTTGGATATGATGCAACAAGCTTTACACACCTGGATCTGGGGATTTTCTGCCATTCTTCTCTGCAGATCCTCTGAACCTCTCTCAGGTTGGATGGGGACCCTTGGTGGACAGCCATTTTCAGGTCTCTCCAGAGATGTTCAGTTGGGTTCAAGTCCAGGCTCTGGCTGAGCAACTCAAGGACATTCACAGAGTTGTCCCTAAGCCACTCCTGCATTGTCTTAGCTGTGCGCTTAGGGTCATTGCCCTGTTGGAAGGTCTACCTTCAGCCCAGTCTGAGGTCCTGAGTGCTGTGGAGCAGGTTTTCATTCAGGATATCTCTCTACTTTGCTCCGTTCAGCTTTCCCTCAACCCTGACCAGTCCCTGCAGCTGAAAAACACCCCCATAACAGGATGCTGCCGCCACCATGCTTCACCGTTGGGATGGTATTGCGCAGATGATGAGCGGTGCCTGGTTTCCTCCAGACAAGATGCTTAGATTTGAGGCCAAGAGACCAGACAATCTTGTTTCTCACAGTCTGAGAGTCCTTTAGGTGCTTTTTTGCAAACTCCAAGCGGGCTTTCATGTGCATTTACTGAGGAGAGGCTTCCGTCTGGCCATTCTGCCATAAGACCCAGAACGGTGGAGTGTTGCAGTGATGGTTCTTCTGGAAGTTTCTCCCATCTCCACACAGGATCTCTGGAGCTCAGCCACTGTGCTCTTGGGAACTGTCAATGCAGCAGAATTTTTTTTGTAGCCTTCCTCAAATCTGTGCCTCGACACAATCCTGTCTCAACTCTGCAGGCAGTTCCTTTGACCTCATAGCTTGGTTTTTGCTCTGTTATGCATTGTCAGCTGAGAAACCTTAGAAAGACAGGTGTGTGCCTTTCCAAATCATGTCCAATCAATGGAATTTACCACAGGTAGACTCCAATCAAGGTGTAAACATCTCGAAGATGATCAAGAGAAATGGGATGCACCTGAGCTAAATTTCAAGTGTCATAGCAAAGGGTCTGAATACTTATATCAATGTGCTATTTCAGTTTCTTATTTTTAATAAATTTGCAAAAATTTCCTAAAATCCTGCTTCCACTTTGTCATTATGGGGTATTTAGTGTAGATTGGTTAGGAGGAAAAAAATGAATTTAAACGATTTTAGCATAAGGCTGCAACATACCAAAATGTGAAAAAGTGAAGGGGTCTGAATACTTTCTGAATGCACCGTATATGAAGTAACTGGAAATACCGCTCTCTACCGCATTAACCGTTGTATAACACGTTTTTATCATTAATTGCATGACACATTCATTTTCATCATCAATTACAGACCTACTTGAAACCATATACATGTATGTGATAAACGGTACCAGAGACAGTTACTTCTATTAGGATCCTATATTGATTTTTGGACGGTCCTGAAGTACTTAAAGTTCCGCTGTTTATGCGATGAAGTTTACGCATCTCTTAAATCTCCTTTGGTTTAAGTGAACGTTTTGAATCATGTTTCTACCAATCAGCTCTTCAGTGAGGAAGCGAAAGTAAAACTTTATTAAGGCCCGTTACGAAGGACTAAGTGGAGGAGAGAAGTTTCCGGGGAGAGGAATATTCTGGTGCGTTTTACCTTTTATTTAACTGTTTTACTTTCTCTCAGAAGTAAAGGAGCTGTCTTTGCGTGCAGAGCGACAGTCTCCATAAACGAGTAGAGAAAACCGACGGTAGATGAGAGCGCGATTCTGCGTCGAGTTTGCGGTGATCAGGAAGTTCCACAGCGGCCGTGTTTTTAAGGATTATAAGTGTGAAACGCTAACTATTTAAACTGATGTGTGCGCCGATAATTGTGTTTCATTCTGCGTTTTTAAATGGATACTGTACTGCTGAGTACTGCTTACGAAATGGCTAACAGCCAAGTGCTAAGCAAATGTGTGTATGTGAATGTGTGAGTGCTATGTGTGGTTAGGAGTACGTGTTTGAGTGCGTAGGCCTATATGTATATAGAACACGTACGTTAGTGCATGTGTGCGTATGTGTGTGTCGGTGTGTATGCGCACGTATGTGTGTGTATGTGTGAATGTCTGTGTGTCTGTGATTGTTAGTGCACCTCTTTGTATGTGTGATTGTGTGAGATTATCTGCCACTGTGTGTGTGAGAGAGAGAGAGAGAGAGCAGGAGGACATGTTTTGCAGATTTATACACTAGATTCTATACTGGAAATAATATATTGCGGATATATTTTAGAGGATATGTTTTAGCTCAATGAGTATATACATTAATAAATTATTATATGTAAATTGCCATTTTAGTGTACTGCAAAATTTTTGTGCTTGAATATAATGTATTCTTGGGCTGAAATACCAATTTTATTTTTGTGTGACACTTTATTCTCCATTTGTCTTTGCCCCTGGTTAACACATGACATTCACAACATAAATAAAATACTTGCAGAAATAAGGATAACTACCTTGAGCTGCAATTCCTGTTTTACATATTTAATGATATAATTGTAAAAGTTAATCATGGTTGTTTTATAAACTCTGGCCTTCAGCTCCCAGCGTGATTCACTTATTGCAGTAAGAACACTCCAGATGCCTCTACAGAACAATAAAGCATATACCTGCAGTGTATCCTATGGTGTGTTTGAAATAATCAGAAAACTGTTAAAAAATCCTAATTGACACTGTTGAACTTGTGCTAAACATACCTCTTAGTACTAGAACATACCACTCAGATTTTTAACCAGGAGATATTTCAGAGGTGCCAAAATGGTCTCTGCTGCTCAGCCTGGGAGTGAGAGGGGAAAAGACACAGGGCCAGAGGACAGAGTGAGAAATGAGAGAAGAAATTTACTCATTAATACATTCATATTCTCACACATTACAGCAGGAAGCTTTGGATCACTTCATGTTCTTGGCATGCTAAATGTGTTGGTATGTGGTATAACAGGCCAGGTGTGCTCTGAGAAACTGAAAGTAGAAACCGTACCTGTTCCAGCATTCCACCTTCATCTCCTGTAGCAGAGAGCAGACAGTCAGATGGAAGCTCTGTGTGTGTTTTCTCTCCCTCAGCATTAAAGAGGCTCCATTCTATGTCAGGAGTCTTGACTGGGCTCTGACGGACACCCAGCTGTGCAGAGTCCAGCGTGAGAGAGAACATCTGGAGCCCCCAGCATAGCTGCTGAGTGACAGACTGAGATCAGGTAAGAACACCTGGCACCTGATCAGAACAGTAGGCAGGTAGAACACTCTGTGGGCTTCAGTGTAAAACACTACAGAAAACAGCAGAGCAGCTGAATCTCACATAGACCTTCTTAAAGTAGTTAATTATTGTAGGGAGTTATTTGTAAACATTTAATGACCAAAGTAAACTTTTGGGCTGTATCCCAGTTTAATTCCTGGGTAGAGGTTTTCTGCTATATTTCATTTATTATAATTATTCATGATCATGTACAGATAGAAAAAGATTTAAATTAAATCAAGTTTTGTCTTTTTGAAACAATATGTTGCTCATTTAGTGCATTTGTGCTCTATGTTAATGTTTCTACTAGATATCGTTCACATGTAAACCAAATGTGAGTCACAACAGAAAATGTAAAACTTTCCATGTGATGAATAATAAATGCAATATTAGCTGAAACAGATTAAATATCTGAAGAGGTTCTGGGGAGTTTAATTTATTCAAAATCAATGTTAAAACATGCAAAGCAATTAACATAAAATTACATGCATTTGCCTCTTCCAGAGATGAAGGGCGATGGGTCAGAGTACCTGTGTTTAATCCTCCTGCTCCTCCACCAGACCTCTGTCTCCAGACCAGGTACAGCACATCTTCACCTGCACTCTCACTGACTGCAGCACTGACATCTAAAGTGTGTGTCTCAAACAGCTGATACTGTGTCACACACTGTGTGTCTCCAGGAGAATCACAAGTCTCAGTCTGTGTTGTTGTTCCAGCTGCAGTCTCAGTCTGTGCTGTTGGTCCAGCTGCAGTCTCAGTCTGTGCTGTTGTTCTCTCCAGAGAAATTCCAGGTTCTTGGTCCAGCTGATCCTGTTGTTGCTGTACCTGGTGAGGATGTTGTTCTGCCCTGTTACCTCAAACCCAGTATCAGCGCTGAGGACATGGAGGTGGAGTGGTTCAGACCCCAGTCCACAGACAGACTGGTGCATCTTTATCAACGGCCAGTGAATAAGAATGAGAATCAGGCCCCATCTTACAGAGGAAGGACAGCACTGTTCCCGGAGGAACTGAAGAAAGGCAACGCTTCACTAAGACTGAGCAGCGTGGAAGTCTCTGATGCGGGACAATACCAATGCCTTATTCTGTCTCTTGGATGGGATGCTGATGTTTCTGTTGCAGTGGAAGTAAGAGGTCAGTGCTGTTTTCTTCCCAATTTTAAAATGAAGAGTGAATTTCACTTCTTTCTCACTGGGTTGATTCAGCCACTCTTTCTGAATTCCCCAGTGACTAATGGATGCTGAATGAATGAATGAATGAATGAATGAATGAATGAATGAATGAATGAACATGGGCAATATTTATGGACAATATTAATAAGTCTCCCTGTGTGTTTCAGCTGAGATGTTCTATCGTGCTCGTTCCTGGAAGGTGGCCTTTGCTGTGTTTTTCACTCTGGCTGCTCTGACTCTCATTGGAGCTGCTGTTCTAATCCATCGCCATGTGAAACTGTGCAGAAAGAAAGGTGAAACTCTGACCCATCTCTCTTACTGGATTATGAAATGTTCTGCTTTTTAGAAAACATTGCAGGTTATAAAAAGACATTTACAAATATGCAAAATATGATACTACAGGTGTGCTAACCTGCATGTAGGGTTTAAGCTATTTCCGACTGGTACCAGTAGCATCTTACCTGTGAACATGATGCTACTTCCCAATGTGGTTATCACAACAGGTCAGCTGCTGATGTTCAATCAGACTGATCTGTTAGTGCTGATCATGGATAGAAGAGAAATGTAGAAAAGTTTAAAGCACATGGTGATTCAGCTGTAGGGGGAGAGTTTGTGAGGAGAATCAGCTGTTCTCACTGTAATCTGCAATTGTACACCTGCAGGTCTGCTCTCTCAACAGCTGGGTAAGTAGTGTGTGTGTGTTTATGTGTGAGAGAGAGAGAGAGATTTCCATTTTAATTTAACTAAATATAAACAGACAGTTTTGGCCTGGGAAGTTTAGAGACTGTTTTGTTAGTAAATGTCCCAAATACCAAAATGTGTTTCGTTCCGATAAAGAAGCAGATCCAATGTTCGTAGCAAAGGAAAGGAAGGTTTATTTGCACAGCCGGCCGTGGGAACATCAGCATGGAGCAGAAGTTCAACAAGTATAGGATTTAGTTCTTTTTTATACAGGTATAGCAGGTATGTTTACATATGAGTTACAATGACCAGAGGGGGTGCTGTTTTTTGATTGGTTTTGTGGACCTGTGCATAGCTAAACAGCTCCCTCTCTAATTGGGTCTTTCCTGAGCCTTGTAACCTAATTGGCTCCGTAGGGTTCAAACTCAAACTTCAGACGGAAGTGAGGTCCATATATGGTCATTGGGAACCCCGTGTTCCGCAGACTGTTATCGTCAAGAGGCGCCTTTTGGCTCCGGTCGGATGTAGCGGCATCGCTTTGTACTCTAATACACATTGCTTGTCTCCAGCGTTTGTATTCTGATACGCATCGCTTGTCACCGGCTCAAACGCCGTTCCTCAGAACTGTGTCCTAACAGTTCCATGTGAATTCCTCTTGCATGTCACTCAGGTATCCATTTGCCTAACAACAGACTCACACTGGCTGCATCACAAATTTTTATTAATAAGAATAACACTTTGAACTAGTAACTTTTAAATACTGTAACTTTTAAACTTCATTTTTAACAGCCAGCTTGCTGCCCATGCAGCTTCATCTCCAGGGGCAGCTCAGGGTGGCAGTTAGTTGGCTGTAAATGTGGATGTAGGATCAGATTTCCAAACCCAAACCACAACCTTGACCATTATAAGGTGAAAATCTAAACTGATCCTGATCCTTTTTTCACTCACTCACCAGAGTAGTTGAGGAAGCTTTTTTTTTCTTGGTATGACAGTTTCCCACACACACACACACACACACACACACACACACACACACACAGAGCTGTGTGTAGTACATTATATTCCAATCAGGCAATAATAATAAGTGCATATCTCAACAGCACCACTAGGGGGAGTGCATTGTTTGCAGGTATCAAGCAGATTGGCACTTGCATGATATTAAATAATGTGTTACAAGCCAGTTACGCAAGCAATTTTCATTTGCCTTTCATTTTAATGAGAAAAAAAAATCATTCTGGTAACTTTATCCTTTTATAATTGACAGATGAGGTTTCTGCAGAGAGAGGTAAGCATGTCTTGATATATAGTCCTGTGCTGTGTCTTCATTGTTATTATTTTTAAATCATAATTTGCAAAGAGAAGTGCAAACATATCACAATAATGTGTATTTTACAAAAATAAAAACAGAAAAGTAAATCAAAAGGAAAATGAAGGGAAGATTTCAGAAAAAAGAACACTTCCATACCTGACTAAACACTACACAGGTGTGTACTAGAAAGAATTTTCCATAGAAAACAACAAAACTTTTGCACACCGTGGTCTTTGCAAATCTCATTTGATAAACTGGCCTTTTAGATACATTTTTGTGTGAAAACCCTGCACAAAACACTCAGAGCAACAAAAGTGCCATCAAGAGGTCTAGTACCAAGAAAGCAGCCGCAGAATTGGAATATGTACCACATTTACGCTGCTAATATAAAACATTAAATATAATTATCAGTCATGGATTAGTTTGCATTTACAGTATTTAAGTCAACATTTCAATGAATTCTCCTCTCAGTGAGTTAAATCTGTTTTCCTTCATCTGTAGATCAGCTTGTCCAAGAGCTGGGTAAGTAGAATGTGTGTGTGTGTGTGTGTGTGTGTGTGTGTGTCTCAGAAAGAGAGAAGGAGAAAGAGGGAGAGGCTAACACCTCTGTCATCACAGCCAAATTATGGTGCATCTAAGAGAAACAAGTAACACAAAAGAAATGCTGGAAACATTTCAGATGGGCCTGAAACAGAATATGAATATCCAATGTGAAAATTACAAAAAAAACACACAGAAGAAAAGAAAATGAAAAATGGTTTGAGTTGGATTAAAAATACATGAGAAAAACACATCTGAAAACCAAGAAAAGCAGGATTTACATCTTGGTTTCTGTGAAGCTTTAAAAGAAGAACACACTCTGAATGAAAACAGCAATAGACTCAAAATCATCTGAAAGCCACTGAAGAATCAATTCATTCTAACCACTGCTGGGAAAACTGGAATTCCTTACATGAGAACAACATGATAAAATGCAGATATATAGAAAAATCATTTTTAAAAATTATACTTCCAATCAATGAACCTAGAGCAAAATCAAATATATGAAAAAGGGGAAAGAATTCTGTAGCATCATGAACACGAGTCTCATAAACTTGCTTATCCAGCACAATGCCCTGAGTCAAACTGGATTCTTACCAGAGTATAAAACACTGTATCATATTTCACCCAACACACTCTAATTGATTAACATGTGAAACAAAACAAAACTGAAATTTTTGCCTGCTTTGGAGATTTCCAGAATGTCTTTGACTCCGTTTGTCATGAAGGTGTTTTCTCTAAGCTGACTGAAAGTGGTGTCAGGGAAAACATATGACTTAATAAAATCAATATACAGAAATAATAATTGTGCTATTAAAATTGCAGACAAACAATACACTCAAGGGTTTGGTGCAAGTCAGTAGTGCTAAATTATGCCAACTCTCTTCAACCTGTATATAAATAAATATAATTAAATTAAATATAAATAATTTTTAAATATTATATTATGGTTGATACCAGTCTATGCAGGAGGATCCGTGCAAGAGTTTTTCCTGCGATGGAGAGCAGGGTTATCCCCCTGTAGTTTGAGCAGTCTGACTTTTCCCTGTTCTTAAACAGGGTGATGATCACTGCATCTCTTAGCTCTTGGGGAAGTTTACCCTGTTCCCAGCAGCAGGTGAAGAGTTTGTGTAGTTTAGTGTGCAGTGCCGGGCCTCCATGCTTGTGTATCTGTACGGGAATGCTGTCTACTCCTGCTGCCTTTCCAGTCTTCAGCTGCTTGATTTCTTTGAGGGTCTGTTGCAGTTTGGGGGCCTCGTCCAGTTCTGCTTTCACTGGCTGCTGAGGTATGCAGTTGAGTGCAGTGTCTTGAACTGTGTGGTTGGTGCTGAAGAGGGTCTGACCAGCGGTTCAAGATGGAAGGCTTGTCTGTGAGAAGCGTCTCTCCCTCTGTGCTGTGCAGTGGGCTCTGGACTTGATAAACTGGGCCATAGATTGACTTCAGGGCTTTGTAAAAGCCTCTGTGGTCTCCGGTGTCAGTTAAAATCTGAATCTTCTCTGCGTGGTCCGTCCACCACTCGTTCTGGAAGTACGTACTCAAAGCTTGCGCTGAAGATGTTATGTGATGTTTGTAGACCTTAGGAATCAGGCAGAATTACTAGAACAACCTACAGCACCTGGTCTCAGTCTGTATGACTCTGAAATTAAATTCTTACTTTACGCAGACGACCTGGTTATGCTGTCAGTAACAGTAGAGGGTCTACAGCAGAACCTGGATCTGTTACAACAGTTCTGTCAGAACTGGGCCCTCACCATTAACCCCCAAAAGCCTAGAGTACTAATATGTCAAAAAAGGCTTGAAGTCGGGAACCAAATACAAATTTACTCTGGGATCAACAAAAATTGAGCAACCATCCAAGCAACCAACCTAAATTTGAAACTCAGCTCAGCTGGAAATTCCAGCAAGGTCATTAATGAACTGAAAGAACAGCAATACGGACTTTCTATGCCATTAAAAAGCCAATTAATTTTGACATCCCAATTAGGACTTGGCTCAAAATATTCAAATCAGTCATTGAACCAATGCACTGTATGGCAGTGAGGTGTGGGATCACTTAAATCATGAATTTGGAAAATGGAGCAGAAATCCAATGGAAACCCTGCATGCAGAGTCCTGTAAAACAATCCTCCAGGTAAAGAGGAAAAGAAGGCATGCAGGGCAGAATTAGGCTGGTACCTTTATTGATTCATGTTGAAAACATCCATGAAGTTCTGGAAACACCTAGAAATGTGTGACCCCAAATCCTGTCATTTTAGCCAATAATCAATTAATATTCATAGTTCGTGATCAGTTCACTAATGTTACCTTAAACTCTTATCTGCGTGTGTGTGTGTGTGTGAGAGAGAGAAAGAGAGAGAGAGAGGGAGAGAGAGAAAGAGAGAGAGAGAGAGAGGGAGAGAGAGATGGAGAGAGAGAGGGAGAGAGAGATGGGGAGAGAGAGGGAGAGAGAGGGAGGGAGGAGAGAGAGGGAGGAGACAGAGGGAGAAAGAGAGAGAGGGAGAGAGATGGAGAGAGAGAATGAGAGAGAGAGAGGGGGAGAGAGAAAGTGAGAGAGAGAGAGAAAGAGAGAGAGGAAGAGAGAGAAAGAGAGGGAGGGAGAGAGAGAAGTACAGA
>CM032891.1:30783991-30797611 GCA_019176425.1 Megalops atlanticus
CAAAATATTTGCTTGCTTTATCGATTTCCAAAAAGCTTTTGATTCAATCTGGCACGATGGTTTCATGTATAAGCTTTTAGAAAGTGGTGTAGGGGGTAAAACCTATGATGTAATCAAATCAATGTACACAGAAAATAAGTGTGCAATTAAAATTGGAAACAAACAAACAAAATTCTTCACTCAGGGGTATAAGAGACAGGGATGTAGCTTGAGCTCAACGCTGTTCAACATTTACATTAACGAATTGGCCACAATGTTGGAAAAATCACCAGTCCCTGGACTCACGCTACTTGATAATGAGATCAAATTTTTGCTCTATGCAGACGATCTGGTTCTGTTGTCACCCACCAAACAGGGGTTACAGCAGAATCTAGATTTGCTGGAACATTTCTGCAAGACCTGGGCCCTTGCAATAAATCTAAAAAGACAAAAATTATGATTTTCCAAAAAGATCCAGATCTCAGGACATCAGACATACATTTACATTAGGGACAACAAACATTGAGCACACTACAAGCTACACATATCTAGGGACTAAAGATCAGCTCCACAGGGAACTTCAACTTGGCTGTAAATGAACTGAAAGAGAAAGCGCGCAGGGTATACTATGCCATTAAGAGACAAATTAAAATGGATATACCAATTGGGATATGGCTCAAAATATTCAAAGCTGTAATTGAACCAATTGCACTATATGGCAGTGAAGTGTGGGGTCCGCTTACAAAGCAAGATTTTGCTCAATGGGACAAACACTAACTGAAACCCTGCATGCAGAGTTCTGTAAAAAATATCCTCCATGTACAGAGGAAAACAGCGAACAATGCATGCAGGGCAGAATTAGGCCAATATCCATTACTCATTAACATTCAAAAAAAGAGCCATTAAATTCTGGCAACACCTAAAACCAGCGACCCAACTCGTACCATTACAAAGCCCTGCAATGCCAAGAGCTGAGCAAAGAAAAGAGCCCTCAGCCAGCTGGTCCTGAGGCTGAGTTCAGCACTAACCCCAACTAATACCTGGCAGCCTCAGGACAGCTCCACTCCAACAGAACCAATCAGAGTCAACCAAATTATAGCACAACAAAAACAAAACTATATTTCTCATTGGAAAATTCAAACAAAAAATCAAAGCAAATTAGCATGTTATCTGGCCCTAGAACGTGAATATACTGTGGCAGACTATCTGACCACAGTGAAACATTACAATAGCAGAAAAACATTGACGAAGTACAGACTCAGCGAGTCTGTACTTTCCATCGAGGCCGGTCGACACAGGCAGACTTGGCTGGCCAAACAGGAGAGGCTGTGCTCACACTGCAACCAACAACAGGTCGAGACAGAGCTGCATTTTCACAGAATGTGAGAAATACAAACTAATTCGAGAAACCTACTTTCCAAAATTCCATTACTATCCCCAAACTTCCCAACCCTGCCCGAAACACAGCTAATACAAATCTTGGAGAGAAGGGCTGTTGTGTAAATTTGGCCGCAAAATACGTGTCTGCCTGCCACAGCATGAGAGACAACAGTGACTCTTCATTCTAATTCTATGCAGAATACAGTTCACTCAATATAGTTTAGAATATGTTCCACTGCACTGTTATTAGTAATGTTTTTTTTTTTTTTTTTGTTTTTTTGTATTGTCGCTTGCTATTGTTATTGTTATGATTGATTGATTATATTATTGTGCTTTGGCAATATGTATTTTAAAATATGTCATGCCAATAAAGCATTTTGAATTGAATTGAATTGAATTGAGAGAAGGAGAGGGAGAGAGAGAGGGAGAGAGAGGGAGAGAGAGGGGGAGAGGGAGAGAGAGAAGGAGAGGGAGAGAGAGGGAGGAAGAGAGAGAGAATGAGAGAGAGAGGGAGAGAGAGAGAGAGAGAGGGAGGGAGAGACAGAGAGAGGGAGAGAGAGACAGAGAGAGGGAGGGAGAGATGGAGGGAGAGAGGGAGAGAGAGGGGAGAGGGAGAGAGAGAAGGAGAGGGAGAGAGAGAAGGAGAGGGGGAGAGAGAGAGAATGAGAGAGAGAGGGAGAGACAGAGAGAGAGAGAGAGAGGGAGGGAGAGAGAGAGAGAAAGGGAGAGAGAGGGAGAGAGAGAACAGTAACCTGGGGAAGGTATTCTGTAGTATTATTAACTCCCGGCTCATAAACTTCCTTATGAAACACAATGTCTTGAGTAAAAGCCAGATTGATTCTTACCAAATTACCGCACTACTGATCATATTTACACCCTACACACCCTAATTGAAAACATACTCAGAATCAAAATAAATTATTCACCTGTTTTGTTGACTTCAAAAGCATTTGATTCAATTTGGCATTATGGATTGTTCTACAAATTAATTGAAAGTGGTGTAGGGGTAAAACATATGACATTATAAAATCAATGTACTCGGGAGCAAAGTGTGGCATTAAAATTGGATCCAAAAGAACCAAATATATCCTCAGGAATGCGGAGGAGACAGGGTTGCTCTTTAAGCCCAACTCTATTTAACATATACATTAATGAGTTGGCAACCATACTGGAAAATCATCGCACCTGGATTCACTCTGTACAACAGTGAGGTCAAATTCCTGCTCTATGCAGATGACCTAGTCCTACTTTCACCAACGGAGGAAGGACTCAGATTCAATTAGACCTTCTTCAAAGTTTTGCCAGACCTGGGCCCTGGCAGTTAACATGAACAAAACTAAAATATTAATCTTTCAAAAAGATCCAGATATCAGGGAAGACAGCACATATTTAGATTAGGACCAAATGAAATTGAACATACACTAGATTACACCTACCTAGGCCTCAGAATCAATTGTAAAGGAACATTCAACATGGCAGTGAATGAACTAAGAGACAAGGCACGCAGGGCTTTACTTGCCATAAAAAGACAAATTCCTTTAGAAATTCCAATCAGAATTTGGCTAAAAATATTTGCATCAGTGATTGAACCACTCGCCCCTTTATGGCAGTGAAGGTGGGGCCCACTTGCAAGTCAGGAACTAGACAAATGGGAGAAACATCCAATTGAGACCCTGCATGTTGAGTTTTGCAAAAACATCCTAAAAGTCCACCGGCACACTACAAACAATGCATGCAGGGCAGAATTAGGCCAATATCCACTGATTAAAATTCAAAAAGGGCAATCAAATTCTGGAAACACCTAAAACTCAGTGACCCACACTCTTTCCATTATAAAGCCTTGCAATACCAAGAGTTGAGCAAAGATAAGAACTCTACCAACCTGGTCTTCAGCCATCCTGTTCTACTAACAAATACCAACACTTTCAAGGCACAAGACCAGGTCCAAACTACACAACATATTCAGCTTAAACAAATTTCCTCGAACCTAAAAACAATTATTACGAATATTGGAAATCTAAAACAAAATCACAAAGCAAAATGCAATGCTATTTGGCCCTAGACAGAGAATATACATTAGCAGACTACCTAACTAAAATAAAAGAAACAAATTTGAGAAATACACTGACGAAATACAGACTCAGTGAGCACCGCTTTAGCAATAGAAACTGGCAGACAAAAAAACTTGGCTGCCAAGAGACAAATGTCTGTGTCAGCAGTGCAAAGACAATGTAGTTGAGACAGAGCTGCACTTTTAACAGAGTGCAAAACATTCCAATCAATCCGTGATTGCTTCTTCCCAAAATTTGAAGAAAACACCCCAAATTTGATGCTCTACCAAACAACAGTAAACTACCCTACTTATTGGGTGAAGACAAAGAGAGCTGTACTGTAGCTGCACAATATGTTCTAACCTGCCACCACCTGAGGGACACTGAATGATACACATATTCACACACATATTTCCTACTTTCTACACAAAGAAGCCCAAGACCACACTCAGACACACATGCACACACAGACTCACACAAACACGCACACTCAAGCACACAGAGACTCATAAATGCACATGCACACACACAGATACAGTCAACCAAACTCTTACTACTTTAAATAAAATCAAATTAATAATAGTTAAATGTAGCCAAGTGGAGAAATACCACTTTTAAAAGGGAAAAAAACTGCGTGGCCCTTTAAGGGATTATTGTAAGGTGACGTCAGCCGGAAACCCGAGCCAGAAGCCATGTTACGCTGCGTCCTAGTACAGGTCCTGGGGAAGAGGGCAGACGACTTGTCTGGGTAAATATACATTTAAGTTGTCTGTGTGTAAATAATATTGTTCATCAGATGTTGGATATGTCGCATTTAATAAGGATGCCAAAGATACAACACTAGATACTGATAAGCTACGGTGGGCTAGCTGCCGATCCATGTGGGTTTGCATTGTCCTTTTTGTTTAAAACTGTGAATACAACGTTTAGTTTGGTCAACCTAAGAAGCAAATTCATTGTTATTGTGCTTATTTAGGTGGAAGATGCGTTTCCTGTCCCTGTGTGCTAGTAGCCTTAACGGCGAATGTGAGTGCTGTTCAAAAGGGGTAGGTGGGAACACGTGCATGGTCGCCATGTTTTCCATGTAGGTGGTTGTTAATGTATCCTTCTGTGTACGTTAGCAGAGGCCAGTACCGTATTTTATTTCACTGTTTTATTTCATGGTTGTTTTATTCTTGTAGCTAATCTAATGTGAAACCAAGCAGGTTTAGTTGTTGAGGAGATTTGTTTATCCAAAGCTACGTTTATTTCACCAAGTGCCATTTGTGAAAACCAGTTTACGGTGAAGCTAAAGTTCTAGAAGCCTACTTGAGGGGTGACGCCACCGCGCTGTGAGGAAAAGCGCGAGACAGTTGATTTTTTTCAGTTTGAGTGAATGGTGTCCTACATACACTAGCTTTTGTGCTAGGAGTGAAAATACATTTTAGTTTTTTTAAATTGAACAAAGCACTTGATGTAAGCTCCTTTTCAGGTAGTAGCTGTTTCTTTATTTTTATATTTTTAAAACAAATCTCTGAACCTCTCTAAATTGGCCGCTGTCCCTAAAAATAGGGCAGTTTCAGAATAAAGAACCCTAAAGATATTTGTTGTGTCCTGTGATTGAATCTACCGGTTACACAGTAAATTTTGGTACCAGGAGTGGGGTTTCTGATTATTTGCGAGGTAGCTCGGTGAAGTGAAATAAAATACGGTGCTGGTGAAGATTGGCATTGGAGAGAGAGCCTGGAGGGCTGCCTGGGTGCTGCGAAGGACCAGTGGGAAGACAGTTGGGACCCAGAGGACGCCGAGACCCATCGGAGGAGACCATCCCATCAGCTGTTAAGCGGAGGACCTTCCCGATCGCTTCCAGAGACTGGCTACAGTAGCATTGCTGCATATCCTGGACTGACTTATGACACTGACAGTTGTGTGAAGACAGAGACTTTTGTTTAAGATTGTATCTGTTTTGAGTTTGAAAACATTTGAATTCAGCATGTCTCAAGGGTCTGGGGATGAGGGTGATGTGATGGAGGGAATACAGTCTCAGATTGATGAACTCAGTAGGAGGCATGAGCAGGCTATGTCAGATATTGCAGCTTTGAGCAATGGTGCTGCACGGTCATATATTTACGTACCTAGAGAACGCCACATTCAACCATTTTGTGGTGAATTTGAAAAGATGGGAGATCAGTTGATGACTTTATAGAGGAGGTAGAACGGTAGCACGGGCTAGGAACCAGAACCCTGATGACGATTTAGACTTTGTGCTTTCTTTGTTAAAAGGCTCGGCCTTGGAGGAAGTACGGTTACGTATGGGTGGGGACGACACAGCCTGGTGACTTGTTCAGATACCTCAGAGAAGCATTTAGAGAGAAACGTAGTGCTTCCCAGTTGCTGCATGCGTTCTATGGTCGTAAAACAAGGTGAGGGCGAAGACCTCCGTGACTACTCATATGCTCTGTCTAAAATGCTGAGTTCTGTTGTGAAACAATCTCCCGATGCATTGTCCAATGAAAAGGTTATCATCAGAGACCAGTTCATTGAAGGGTTTAGAGATCCTGCTCTCAGGAGAGAGCTCGCAAGCTGGTTAGAGAAAAGCCGCAGTCCACGCGCTCATAGAAGTACGTGACGGCCATCACTTGGTCCTGAAGATCAGGCTGGTAGTCCAAGGGGTAGCAGAGCAGAGTTATAACATCTGAGGTTACGGGTGGTGAAGCACAATGTGCTGCAGTTGATGTGAGTGAGAAACCCAGTGTCACTTTAGGGATGTTCTGAAAGCAGTGGCAGAACAAGGCAAAGCTATTGAGAGCTAACTGTGGCCATTCGAGACCTTGCCTTAAACCAGAAACACAGGCCTGAAGCTGGTGAGAAGCAGAAGAGTAAGCCCAGGTTCACAGATGATGGGAAGCCCATTTGTTTTAGATGTAGAGGAGTGGGACACATTGCTAGGGATTGTGTGCAGAAGCCAATAATTCAGTAAATGAATCCTTAGCTGCACCCAGTGTGTCGGGAAACTAACCCCTCGGTTGCTGTGAGTCGGCAATGCGAGGGCGATCCTTAGGCTCTGATGATGATGATGTAATCCGAAGAGTTTACTTGCACGAGCTGTGGGCAAATGTCCTGTAGTTGACCTTAAGATTGGGGGATCTCTGTTTCTTGTCTACTAGATACCGGGAGCCAGGTCAGCACTGTTACAGAGGGTTTCTTCAGGGAGCATCTCCTGGGTCAGAGAAGGACATGCTTTCTACATCAGGATGGTTAGTTAACTGCAGCCAACGGATTACATATTCCATACTTAGGCTACCTTGAACTGGATGTAGAGACTATGGGCATTACCTTACCTGAGTGTGGCTTCCTTGTAGTTAAAGAACCATATGGCTCACCGACTGGAGTTCCTGGTCTCATCGGCATGAACATTATTAGCAGGTGTTTCCAACTGGTGCACATAGAGTTTGACTCTACCTTGAGTGTGAGTTAGACTCAGAGTGGAGGGAAGCATTCCAGCAGATACACCACTGTGACATTGTGACAAGTTGTGTGTTGCAAGGGTAGCGGGTAAAGGCAGTATTCATGTACCTGCATTATCTGTGGCCACAGTCTTCGCAAAAGGGTTGCGCAGTCGGTCGGGTGACGGCCCCAGGATGCTGCTAGAACCGGTTAACACCCAATTGCCAGGTGGGTTGGTGGTGGTTCCTACACTGGTGGAGCCAGATAGTCATGTGTTCCCTGCTCAAGTCATAAATTTCTCACCAGAGAGTGTGTGGCTTAGCCCTAGGACCAGACTTGGCATATTGTCTGAGGTAGACTCGAGGGCAGCAACCATTGTGAGGTGCGATTTCAGCGTATCTCTACAGACTTGGAAGAGGTGACTGCTCTTAACAGAAAACCAGTTAACTGATGGGGACATCCAGTTAGTGATGGACAGACTGCATATTGGAGGCACCTCAGAGCAGCAGGCACAGGTTGGTGCACTCTAGTTAGTTTTCCAGAAGTATTCTGCCTCCATGATGATGATCTGGGCTACACTGACAGGGTCAAACATGAGATCCACTTAGTGGATGACATTCCAGTGTCACAGCCCCATCGGCGCATTCCGCCGACACAGTACAGAGAGGTTAGGGAACACATCACTAAGCTGTTGAGAAAGGGGGTAATCCAAGAGAGCACTCAGCTCGTACGCATCTCCTGTGGTCTTAGTGCGTAAGTCAGACGGAAGTTTGCGGTTATGTGTCGATTACCGCGCCTCAATTCCAAGACTAAGCGTGATGCTTTTCCATTACCACGGGATAGATGAGAGCTTTGATGCTCTCAGTGGCGCAAGGTTCTTTTCAACAATTGACCTTGCCAGTGGTTACCATCAGGTTGCTGTATACGAGCGGGACCGCATAAGACGGCGTTTTTATGACTCCTTTGGCCTATATGAATATCTTTGATGCCATTTGGTGTCTGTAATGGGCCGCCACGCTCCAAAGGCTTATGCAGGCCACTATGCATGACCTAGTTTTTCAGATTCTGCTGGTGTATCTAGATGATATACTGGTGTTCTCCCTCACGCTCAGTGGGCACCTTGAGCGGCTCAAAATAGTACTGCAGAGACTAAAGGAGACTGGTTTAAAAGTCAAACTTGAAAAGTGCCATTTCTTGCAGCCGGAAGTGCTTTCCTTGGGCATCAGATCTCCGCTGATGGAATTGCAACAGACCCGAGAAAATCGCTGCGGTTAGGCAGTGGAAACTGCCCCGCACTGTAAAAGAGCTGCGGTCGCTTTTTGGGTTCTGTAGTTACTACAGGAGGTTTATTGAGGGTTTTTCAAAGCTGGCTGGCCTCTTCATGACACTGTAAATGCCTGCCTGAGCTGGGAGCCTACCAAACATGAGCAGGTTGTTTGATAGTCTGTGGACCGCTGAGTGTCAAGTGGCTTTTGAGACATTGAAAGAAAAGCTTACAACGGCGCCTGTGCTTGGTTATGCGATTTCTCTGCCGCTTATCCTGAGACAGATGCTAGCAGTTCTGGGTTAGCGGTTCTTCACCAACAGCAGGGTGACGTGAAGAGGGTTATAGCATATGCTAGTAGGAGGCTACGTGATGCAGAAAAGAATGATCTGAATTATAGCAGCATGAAGTTGGAACTACTTGCACTTAAGTGGGCAGTTGCTGAAAATTTCGGGGCTATCTGCTGGGGTCTAGATTTGTAGTAATCACTGACAACAACCCTTTGTGTCACCTGTCCACGGCAAGCTTGGGGCCATTGAGCAGAGGTGGGTTGCTCAGTTAGCCGTGTTTGGTTTGAAGTAAAGCAGGTCCGGGGGCGTTGCAGCAATGCAGCTGCTGATGCCTCTCTAGGCAGCCGTTAGCAGGGGAGCCTGAAACTAGCTATGATGACTTGGAATATGATAATTGTGTGGCTATCTGCAATATGTTACGGAAGGGAACGCAGCTTGAAACTGAGTTAGCTGTCGCAGCAGTCAAGAGCTGCAAGGTGAGACAAACCGCACTACAGAGGCTGGGAGGTTAGCGACCCAGATGGGGCACAGGGGAATACTCCCTGACGCTTCCAGGTTACAGTTAGGGATGAGTTGTGTAATTTCCAACGTGGTGATCCTACACTCAGTGTGTTCCTAACATTCTGGGACAGAAAGAGAAAGCCTAGTCACCGGGAAAGGTAGCCTTAGCTAAACCAGTACTCTCCTTGCTGAAGCAGTGGTCTCGTATCAAAGAGGAGGATGGGTTGTTGTATCAGTAGTGGAAGATGTGTACATGTTGGTGAATGCCTCCAGCTCCTGTTGCCTACCTGTCTGAAAGAACAGGTATTGGAGAGTGTACATGATCGCATGGGACACCAAGGCATAGAACGATCAAAGCCTTCTGAGGCAGATGCTTTGGGTGGGGATGTTTGATGATGTGAACAATGGGTTAAGAAATGCCAGAGGTGCATTTTAACTAAGATGCCACATCCCAAGATATGGGCACCCATGAAGCCCCTTCTTAGCCTCCCGTCCTTAGGGAGGAAGTTGCTGTGGATTTTACCATTCTCGAACCGGGCATCTGATGGACGGAAAATGTGTTGGTTGTCACAGACGTTTTTACAAAGTTTTCTCAAGCATTCCCAACTCGAGACCAGAAGGCAGATACTACTGCTAAAGTGCTGCTCCGGGGAGTGGTTTATGAAGTACGGGTACCCGAGAGATTGCATTCAGATCAGGGCAGGAACTTTGAAAGTTGAGGAATATTGCTGAGCTGTGCAAACTCTGTGGTGTAAAGAAGACACGCACCACACCCCATCACCCGGCAAGGTATGCTCAGAACGGGTTCAATAGAACCCTCCACAACCTTCTGCGTTCACTGCCCCCAGAAGAAAAAAAGGCTTTGGCCTGAGTATTTGCCTGAATTAGTCTATGCGTATAATGTTACACCATGCTACCAATGGCTACGCGCCGTACTATTTGCTGTTTGGGGTCGAGCCGCATCTTCCTGTTGATGCCATTCTGCAGAGAGCAAGTGTCTGAGAAAACATGACTGGTTAGTTGTCCACCAGGAACGTTAAATGAATGGGCGCAAAGGCAAGAGAGTATGCTGAACATAAGGCTGCAGAAAGGCTGCTTTTAATCAAGACAAGGTATACTGTCCACCTGTTGAGATAGGAGCCTGGTTTCCCTGCGGCACAGACCGTTAGGGCAGGAACAAAAATACAGGATGCTTGGGGTCCTACTGTGCTAGGGTGGTAGAGGTGCAGGGTACCACACGCTGTTGAACCAGTAGATGGGGGCCTATAAAAAGGGTGCATAGGAAAATTTAAGGCTTGTGGGAGTCTTGTTGCAGCATCAAGGCAGAGCAAGGGGAAGTCCACCACTGCTGCCGAGGTTATTCCCTGCAGAGCTTCAAAGTCAGACCGAGCCAGAGGACTCAGAGGTTGTGTTTGGTGGAGGAGGTGTCTTTCCCCGGGGTCAGCCCAGCCAGGGGAGAGTACTGACCCAGCGGGAGTGCCACAGTGAACCTCCAAGGCCGTCAGAGCCTGGAGACGGGCTTGGAATCTGTAGACTCGGAGGTGTCTGTTACTGGAACAGGGGGAGGAGTGCGCCATTCCTGCTGCTCGCAGAAGCAGCCGCAACCGCTGAGTACACGAAACCTGTCATGAGCCAAATCTGTTTGTCATGCAGTATCCCTTAGTCCTGAAGTGCTGTCCCAGCTATTGACTAGTCTTGGCACTGTATTTTCAGGGAAGCTGTCAAAGAGTTTAAGAGTTTGGGTTAAGTCACCGTAGGCGGTGACTTGTAGCAGGGGAGAATGAAGCCAAGTGAGAAATACCACTTTAAAAGGGAAAACTGCGCGGCCTTTAAGGGATTATTATTGTAAGGTGACGTCAGCCGGAAACCCGAGCTCAGAAGCCATAGCCATTGCGTCCTAGTACAGGTCCTGGGGAAGAGCAGACGAACTTGTCTGGGTAAATATACATTTAAGTTGTCTGTGTAAATAAAATATTGTTCATCAGATGCTGATATGTCGATTTAATAAGGATGCCAAAGATACAACACTAGATACTGATAAGCTACGGTGGGCCAGCTGCCGATCCATGGGTTTGCATTGTCCTTTTTTTGTTTTAAACTGTGAATACAACGCTTAGTTTGGTCAACCTAAGAATACAAATTCATTGTTATTGGTGCTTATTTAGGTGGAAGATGCTTTCCCTGTCCCTGTGCTAGTAGCCTTAACGCGAATGTGAGTGCTGTTCAAATGGGGTAGGGTGGGGAACACGTGCATGGTCGCCATGTTTTCCATGTAGGTGGTTGTTAATGTATCCTCTCTGTGTAATGCATTACAGAGGCCAGTACCGTATTTTATTTCACTGTTTTACCATGGTTGTTTTATTCTTGTAGCTAATCTAATGTGAAACCAAGCAGGTTTAGTTGTTGAGGAGATTTGTTTATCCAAAGCTACGTTATTTCACCAAGTGCCATTTAGAAAACCAGTTTACGTGAAGCTAAAGTTCTAGAAGCCTACTTGAGGGGTGACGCCACCGCGCTGTGAGGAAAAGCGGCGAGACAGTTGATGGATTTTCAGTTTGAGTGAATGGTGTCCTACATACACTAGCTTTTGTGCTAGGAGGAAAATACATTTTAGTTTTTTTTTAAATTGAACAAAGCACTTGATGTAAGCTCCTTTTCAGGTAGTAGCTGTTTCTTTTATTTTTATATTTTAAAACAAATCTCTGAACCTTTCTAAATTGGCCGCTGTCCCTAAAATAGGGGCAGTTTCAGAATAAAGAACCCTAAAGATATTTGTTGTGTCCCCAGATTGAATCTACCGGGTTACATAAATAATAAATAATTAATAAGCGCTATTTGTTATATCTCTTTACCAATCTGGTTATTATACTACACCTGTATATATTCTGATTTCTGTATATGTATATGTTCTGATTTCTTGTATCTGTCCAGTATATGTTCGGTAAATGTTCTGATTTCTTTGTTCTGTATGTTGGTGACGGCTTAGCAATACAAAGGGCCTATTTGTCATGCCAATAAAGCACTTTTGAATTTGAAAGGAGAGAGGGGGAGAGAGAGGGAGAGAGAGACAGAGAGAGGGAGAGAGAGACAGAGAGAGAGGAGGGAGAGACAGAGAGAGGGAGGAGAGATGGAGGGAGGGGAGTGAGGGAGAGAGAGGGAGGGAGAGAGAGAGGTGAGAGGGGGAGTGAGGGAGAGAGAGAGGGAGAGGGGGAGTGGAGGGAGAGAGAGGGATGGAGAGAGAGGGAGAGAGAGAGGGAGAGAGATGGAGAGAGAGGGAGAGAGAGAGAGAGAGGGGGAGAGAGAAAGATCAGGGGGCTGTCATCCATTTGATAAAAAGTGAGAAATAGCTATCATCCAGTGTATTTATATTTATATATTAGCAAAAGTTTGAGAACTTGCCATTGGTTACAATCGAATTTATTTTTAAATACAATCTGTGACAGTATGTCAGATTCTGCCTTGGTCAGCAGTGCTGCCTGCCTCATGTTATTTGGCTCAGAGAATATTCCTGTTGCTGGATCACATGGGTTGGGTGAGTGTGTGCCACTCCTCCGTGTGGCTCTGGTTGGCGCATGGGGCACACAGCCCTTCAGCCCTGTGGCCTCATGGCAGCAACGAGGGAGCAAAAACCCAAAGCTGAAGTTTATGCTCAGCAGTGGGGGCGCAAACTTACAGCCTCTACAGAACAAAGTTCACAGAGGACAATAGTACTGCAGCTGGTGTTACAAGTATGTTGATAGTTTGAATGCATAACCCATGTAACACCTAACGATAGTAAAGTTTAACATTGACATTGACTGATAGCTTTTCACCAGAAACTGGAGCTAAAATGATTGGGATCACACAGGCCAGATTATTACATAACCTTAATAACAAACTTAACATTAAACTGCACTTTCCAGCCACATATCTGGTGAAAATACCACAGGTTCACATATTCTATATCATAGCTGACATCATCAGCCATACTTCATTGGGTTTTTCACTTTTCAAAAGCGCTTCAGCTGAAAGGTTACTGGTTTGATTCCCAGGCACTGCTGTTGTAGCCTTGGGTTAGGTACACAGTTGCTCTAGTAAATACCCATCTATATAAATGAATAAAATTGTGAGTCACTCTGGTTAAGAACCACTAACAAATGAAAAGACATGGAAAATGTTGCACATGGAGACACATGTATAAATGGGACATTACTTATTTATATTTCTGTAGCAGTAATGATGGCTCACATGCTTTACAGTGCATGACATCATTAATTTTAGGCTCCTGCTATGTATTCAGCCCCCTGTCAGAATGAGCACCACCCCCCACATGTGACCCAAAAAAGATAAAATTTAAAACTACATTTTCAGCCACACATGGCTCCAGCTGATAATTTGGTTATTAACCATTTACCGCTTTTTTCAGCCAGTATTGGCCTTGCAAGGATTCTTTATTTTATCCACATTTACACTTATTTTTACATTTTGATGTTTGAAGTGATTTATTTTTCATGATTTTCACATAATCAGCTGATGACTGAAAATATCAAATGGCACAGGTCTTGTCTTGAACTGACATCAGCAAATTTTCGCCACCAACTTTGCTCACAGCCTAGGAGACATTTATGAACATTTTATGCTTTGTGAAGATAGCCTGTGTGTGATTGTTGGTATATGTTATGTATCACTTTATTTGTATACTGGGGGAAAGTCACACATCTCATGGCAACATGGTCTCCTGAGTGTGACC
>CM032891.1:30798111-30848111 GCA_019176425.1 Megalops atlanticus
ATTACAATAAATATGGCAGCTCATTCCTGATAGAAGATTTGCCGTAAGTTGTGAGCTTTGTAATGAACAGCCATACAGCAGAAGTGTGAGTTTGGCAAGTCCCTAGGAATCTTCTCTGCATTCCTCTCCAGCATCAGCCTGACCTCGAGGGTCACTGCTGGAGGACGGGGCTTTGCCTAACCAGCGTCAAACCGTCTTTTCGTCAAGCTGTCCTTCCACAAAGGTTGTTTCCAGTTTGTTCTAAACAAATAACTTCATTCAACCCATTGTATTTTGGCCTTTCTATTTCAAATTAGTTGTAGCACATCCTCTGAGATAACCTCAAAGGAACATACAGCATTACAATAAATGCATTTCTAAATGCTTATCAAACTTATTTACACATACTGTTTTCAGAGGTCTGCTGTACACTGGTATAAACCTGAGGGAGATTTTTCTTCTGTCTATACATTTGTACCCAAGTTTTACTCAACTAAACGCACAACAAAAATGTAATCATTGCACAGGGAGAGTGACTTTCAAAGCACATTGATAAAGCAAAAACAAACCTGACCATGCCCTGCCCCTCCTTTTTTCCCATGATGCAGTGCAGCTGTGAGGGCTGCATCCTGCAGCGCAGGCGTTTGCTGCTGCAGGGTATCGGTGAGATGACTCACGCACAGAAAGCGAGAGAGCGCTGCAGAGGGGAGCAGACAGGTGCAGACTCCCCAGGCGAGGACGTCCGGGGCCTCTCCTCTCTAACCAATGCTTTTGTTTGTTTGCGCCTCCATCCCTTGTTTTGGGACAGAAATAAAGACAGGCGTCTCTGAAGAACATGCACAGGATGTTGATGAACGTGTGCCAGAGGTTAGGCCTGAGTTTGAGGTCTTCCTCAGGGTAAGTGAAGCACATCAGGCAGCTGCTCTGAAAGCCATGTGCAGGAGGGCCTGCTCCAGCAGGAAGGTCGCTCTTCTGACAGGATGAATCTAACAGCAAAGCGAGGGTCCTGGGCAACCAAATGTTGCCCATTCAGGTTCCCTACGGATTCGACCACACGGAGTCTTTCCTGATTTTAATTCTGCCCATAAAGTGGCAGCTCAGAATCCAACCCATGGGAGCCTCAATGGTAAAAGCACAGGGTAGTTACCCCCCCCAGTCTTGAAAGAACCGTCACATTTCAGTTTGGGATACTAAGAGCTGATATATACTCCATGCACAGTGTAACTGTAACTGCTGCACCAGCGGTATGATGAGCTACCATAACCGCCAGTCCCACAGAGGGTCACCCTGCCTGTCGCATGCCTCCCAGATTTTGTAACAATGTGCAGCTGCGTTAGATGATTGGTTGATGATGAATACTGTCACGGCTGGAATGCAAACTGACCAATAGGATCAATGGGTCAGAACTAACGGTTTAGGTGGTTGTTACATACGACCAATCACTGCCCTGGGAAAACCCAAAAAGCATGAAGCTGGTGAGGGCTGCTGCCACACCCATGTATGCATTCAGATTCACATGCAAACTGTAAGCATAAATCAGCAATAAGTAATAGTTCAGCCTCAGGGCGTTGCTCACCAGTGATAGGTTGACCTTTCTTAGCTCCGGTCCAATCACAAACAACTAAATTTCCTGCTGTTCATGCTTTTCCACACACATGCTCAGAGACATATGTAGCAGACAGGATAACAAGCACTGAGACACCTCAAGTATAAGAGTACAGAAGACTGTTTCCAAGTAGAGGTGACCTCTTATCTGACATCACTGGCACAGGTGAGCTTACTGGCCCATCTTAGCCAGTGTAGTGGACACATTCAACAGCTCATCCTTCAGAACGCCCCTTTAGACACAGGCTGAGAAGGAAAAGGTTGCCCTGTTAATAGTCTTTTATAACAGGTGTAATTAAGTGTGGTATGTGATAAGGTCGAGTCACTGCGGACTGCCATGCGGTGGGATCAGAAACCACAGATAAGGATGTGAGAGCCTGAGGTTCACCCTTTTCTGATGGCCTCTCTGGTGCGTTCGGTGATCTCTGGCAGACAGCGTGGGTTTGGCTGAGTCAGAAGAACAGCCAGAACAGGAGCAGCCTGTGCCATAACACCCCCACACTGCTCACACTGCAACAAAACCAGAAAACCCACACTCCAGCACCCCAGACTCAACACACACCAGCACTGAGACTGAACACACACCAGCACTCTGAGACTGAACACACCAGCAGTCTGAGACTGAACACACACCAGCTCTCTGAGACTGAACACACCAGCACTTTGAGACTCAACATGCTGTAGCACTCTGAATAACTGGGTTTGTGCATTCTGATGTGTTGAACTGGGTAAGTTATGGTGTTTGATGCAAACAGAACACTATTATGAATTAATCCAGTGTCAATACCACAGGAAAGGAGCCCTGCATGGCATCTGAGTAAAGACTGACATCTAGTGGTCACATTTGCTAATTACATTGTATTACAGCAGGAAGGCAATTTGTGAAAATGCACTAAAACATGCCAATTATTTTTATAAGTTTTAAAGTATGAATTATATTGTAACATATGATATTTTAATATTTTCAGGATCTTTTCTACTTTCATAATGTTATTTTTAGTGACTGTTGTGCACATAGGCGTCCTTTGCGCTGGGGACGCTGGGGACATGTCCCCACCACTTTTTGTCGTGGCCCATTTCGTCCCCACCACTTTAAGAAGGTGTGAACACTTCAAACCCGTCGTTGTCCCCAGCACTTTTCAAAACAAACTGACGCTCATGGCTGTGCAACGTAACGCAAAAAGGCAGTTTTGAGCCCCCTAGTGGCTGAGTTGGGAAGTTGCTGCATTTTGAATGCAGGCTGAATTACAGGCCGGGTTCAGTCCCGCAGTGATCAGCAGGCAGTGACCGGCAGGCGGCTCAGCCAGGGTTCACTCTCTCACCACTCCCAGGCCCCCTGCGATTTGCCAGACGAGTTTCTCAGATGATGTGAGTGGCTTGTAGTGTAATTATGTAATTAGATGTACTTATGTATGTAAAAACTACAATACTATGTAAAATATGTAATTACACAGTGTAATTATTCCTATTGTCTATTGTCTATTGTAACATGTCATATGTATTGACTGTTGTTATTGACTGCAGTCTTGTGTGTGAAAAATTAAAACAAAAAATAAAATTGAACAAAAAAAGATAAGGGGAAAGGACACAGGGACAGAGGACAGTGTGAGATTTCACTCACTAATGCACTCATATTCTCACACATTAGAGCAGGAAGCTAATAACTCCATGCATTTATACATTTATTCATATTCATATTTGTGGCTGGCATTCTGAGATGTGTTGGTATGTGGTACAGGAGGCGTGTAGTTGGTGCACTCTTCACCATAGTGCGCTGTGCTGTTGTGTGTAAAACAGCCACTTGCTGCAGGTGAGTGTGTCAGAGGTAGTCATTTCAACTGGCAGGACTGAGTGAAACTACAGTTACTTTTAGCCCATAACTATCTCTGTTGCTCAGCCTGGGAGTGAGAGAGGAAACAGGGCCAGAGGACACAGTGATAAATGAGAGAAGAAGAGATTTCACTCAGTAATGCATTCACAATCTCTCACATTACAGCAGGAAGTTAGGGATCACATCTTTTGTTTGACATGCTAAGACGTGTTGGTATGTGGTATAACAGGCCAGGAGAGCACTGAGAAACTGAAAGTAGAAACCGTACCTGTTCCAGCATTCCACCTTCATCTCCCATAGCAGAGAGCAGACAGTCAGATGGAAGCTCTGTGTGTGTGTTCTCTCCCTCATCTCCCTCAGTATTGAAGAGGGTCCGTTCTGTGTCCAGAGTCTCGACTGGGCCCTGACAGACACCCAGCTGTGCAGTCCAGCGTGAGAGAGAACATCTGGAGCTCCCAGCATAGCTGCTGAGTGACAGACTGAGATCAGGTAAGAACACCTGGCACCTGATCAGAACAGCAGGCAGGTAGAACACTCTGTGGGCTCCAGTGTAAAATACTACAGACAACAGCAGAGCAGCTGAATCTCACATAGACCTTCTTATATCAGTTACTAATTACAGGTAGTTATTTCTAAACTGTTATGAACAGGTAACTAAAGCAAACTTTTGGGCTGTAGCGCAGTTTAATTCTGGTGAATTGTGTTCCTTCATTAAGTAGTTCTATAAATATTCATGACCTCATATAGAAACACAGTTTCAATTCCATTTCAACTTTGTTGAAATAATATGCACCTCATGTACTGCATATTTTAATGTTTCGGCTAGACACTGTTCACAAGTAAACCAAACGTGAATCACAACAGAAAATGTACAGCTTTTTTTGTGATGTATGAAAAATGCAGTATTGGTTGAAACAAATAGGTCCTGGGGAGTTTAGTTATTTACTCAAAATCAACTTTAAAACATACACAACAATTGATATAAATTTACATGTATTTGTCTCCTCCAGAGATGAAGGGCGATGGGTCAGAGTATCTGTGTTTAATCCTCCTGCTCCTCCACCAGACCTCTGTCTCCAGACCAGGTACAGCACATCTTCACCTGCACTCTCACTGACTGCAGCACTGACATCTAAAGTGTGTGTCTCACACAGCTGATACTGTGTCACACACTGTGTGTCTCCAGGAGAATCACAAGTCTCAGTCTGTGCTGTTTGTCCCGCTGCAATCTCAATCTGTGCTGTTGGTCCAGCTGCAGTCTCAGTCTGTGCTGTTGTTCTCTCCAGAGAGGTTCCAGGTTCTTGGTCCAGCTGATCCTGTTGTTGCTGTAGCTGGTGAAGATGTTGTTCTGCCCTGTTACCTCAAACCCAGCATCAGCGCTGAGGACATGGAGGTGCAGTGGTCTAGACTTCACTCCACAGACACACTGGTGCATCTTTACCAGGAGAGAGAGAACAGAAATGAGAATCAGGTCCCATCTTACAGAGGAAGGACAGCACTGTTCCCAGAGGAACTGAAGAAAGGCAATGCTTCACTAAGACTGAGCAGCGTGCAAGTGTCTGAATGAATGAATGATTCAGCTGTAGGTGAGAGTTTCAGTGAGGAGAATCAGCTGTTCTCACTTTAATCTGCATTTATACACCTGCAGGTCTGCTCTCCCAACAGCTGGCCTTTGTGTGTGTGTGTGTGTGTGTGTGTGTGTGTGTGTGTGTGCTGTTCTGTGTGTGCCATGTGAAACTGAGTGAGAGAAGAGAGACTCTGTTAGAGGATTATGAGATGTTGAATATGGTTAGTTATACTCTGTGATGTTTGTAGATCTTTGTGTGTAAATTTCCCTTTATGTCACTGTTGCGTTTCTGTAAATACCACAGTATTTAGTTACACAACACATGATAGATATATTCACCCATTACACATGATCAGTGCTGCAGAATTGCCTCACAGAAAAGCACACAGGACAACAGCAGGTTTAAATAACCCTCTTCTATCCAGTACAAAAACAGTTATTTTCTGTGTATGAGTGAGTGCTGCTCTCTGGAGAAGCCTCTGGATGAAAACTTGTGAAATGTAATCTCAAAACTCAGAAGTGCATTATCAGGAATAGCCACTAGGAGGATGGCATATTTTGTCCATTTCCATGTCCAAGCTCAGTGATCATTAGATAAAATCAATTAAATGAGTGCTATGTAATCATTTTTATTTGCCTGAAACTGTATTTTCTATGATCTTATTAAACTTACAATAAACAGCAGATACAAAAACAGGATTTTAACTGAAAGTTACTCTATCAAATGTGAAATGATTTCTGATAATGTTTCATTCTTGGCAACATATTCATTTTTTCCAACAAAAATGAATACATTGTAATACTTTTCTCGTTTTGTCACTGACAGATGAGGTGTCTGCAGAGAAGGGTAAGCATGAACTGTCTCTCAAGGCATTGTGTGTATAACATTTCTTCAGTTTTTTAATTAAAAAAAGAATTAGCAAATAGAGATACAAACAGATCATAGAAATATAAACACAACAAGAAGTGTGCAGAAAAGTTTTTCAGACTGATAAATGATGATACTCAAGCGTGTTTACATGTATACAGGGTTTAATGCATTTCTGATCATCACCAGTGGCCATCCTGTGAATATTTTATAACCGAGTATGACCTGGTTATTAGAATGACTTGCTCAACTTGCTCAAACCACCATATACAGTATATACTCTAATGGAAGGTTCCCTTGCATCAGTATGTTTGTTTCAATCAGCCAAAAACAGACATACTCCCCATTAAAAGCAACAGAGCAAGAGCATCCTCTCATTTATTCAGCAGAAATTTGCAAGGGTGATGGAAGCAATTTACTAACTATCCTTCCTGTCAAGAAAAGAGAAAATTAAGTGTTTAATCAATAAATCAATCACGTTTTATTTGTCACCGTGCATTTTTAAAACTGAGATTGCCACAAAGCACTATACATGTAGCATACTCAACTTTCCAGACAGAATCAAAAACCAGAAAAGCCAAGCTACTTGGGAAAAAATGGAAAAGTATTCCCTGACAAAGTCTGTATAAAGGTCATTTTACAGAAATTGTTCAAATTGAGAGTTCCCATTTCCACAGCTATTCTCTATGTAGAAACATCCCCCAGAAGAAAGTGTTTATGCCTTCACTGCTATACCACTGTGTCACTACTGCTGAGTGTACAGGCATAGCTACCTTACTGACTGAATGAGAAATGCTGACTGCTTCACACTTACACTTGAAGCTGAAAAGAGATATGTATGTAAATATCTAAAAGGTCCTAACTTTAGTAGTCACAAATAAAAAATGTTTAGCATCAAACTGCAAGAAAACCATAAACCCCAACAGAACCATAAACCCAAGACAACTGGAGTCATCTGAGGTCTGGAAGATCAGTGATTTACCTTACCAACTATGTAACTTGTAACTATGGTGATGGTGATCATTTTGATTGAAATTTTTCAAAGGATTTAGGTCTGCATATAATTACATATCCAAATTTTGAGCAAAGCATATAACTTATATAATTAACAGTAACTTATTATAAAAATACTTGCATAGTTATTTTTTCCAAACAAATTTCTTTTCAACAATAACATGTCTTGAGGCAGTGACACACATAAAACGTAATCCCAGATTATTAAAAATTTTCAAAAAATGTTTTGAGGAAACTGAGAGAGCCTACTCAACATCTGCTTTCTTAAATCTGCAGGTCTGCTTACTGAACAGCTGGGTGAGTAGTGTGTGTGTGCCTGTGTATGTGTGTGTGTGTGTGTGTGTGTGTGTGTGTGTGTGTGTGTGTGTGTGTGTGTGTGTGTGTGTGTGTGTGTGTGTGTGTGTGTGTGTGTGTGTGTGTGTGTGTGTGGCTGTGTGTGTGTGTGTGTGTGTCTCTCCAGCTCTATAACATCTGAGTAAAGTGGAGCAAGTGCTGACCTCTAGTGGAAAGATCATTGTCCATCAGTTAAATTTGAATTTTTCATGAATTCCCTGATGCAGGTCTACTCTTACCATCGAGAGTTCAGTTTTACTCAACTTTTGGTGAAACATTTTGGCACAATTAGTCATGAATTAATGAAAGGTCAGGATTTTGATGAAAAAGTCATAATCTGAAACGGGAATAAATTGCTGATCACTGTTACAGTCTGCAGATGTTTCCAGTTTAACAGCAGTATCACATATCAAAGTCACCAATCTACCAACCTATCAATTAGAAATTTATCAAACAGGCATATAAGTGTGTTTTATCTAATAATTTTCGATATTTCAGTCATTTTTCTCAGCACATTCAATCATTTCTGAAATCTGCAGCTCTGTGTGTGTGTGTCTGTCTGTCTCTCATAGCTTGGGACATACAGGTGCTGCCCTCTAGTGGAATGCAGTATTAAGGAGTAAATCAATACCACAATATTCCCCCTGAAATGAAATTATTCCTGACATACCAGACATTCCAATAACTGCATTGATTCTGTATCTGTAATTCTGCTGTGTGTTTTATCCTCAGAGATTGAGAACATGTGCAGGAGGAAAGGTAAGTAGAGACTGATCAGAACTCAATCTGCAGATGTTGAGTGATGATGTATGAGGCCAAAAGGCTTTCTGAGGAGGAGTTTGCTCAGGATGTAAAATGTCCTAAACACGTTTTCAATAATACAGTAAAATGAGGATGCTAAGGGAGCAGGACAGATGCTTAAAATGTGTATAGGGTTCTGTTTTATACCATTAAACACATTTCTTACACCCAACAATTATTTCACTAAGCTTCATCAGAGAAAAGGTTACACATATGGCTACAGTAGTAACTAACATGCTGTAAATACTAGACTAAATTGAAGGACCACTAACAAATTAGGATATAAAATCAAAATGACAAAAGGTAAACAGGTCAGCAGGCAAACATGAGATGTTTTTACTTTTTTTAAGAATTACATAATCTGTAAACCATTAAAAATCTTAATTTACAGAATAAACAAACCTGAATAAGCAAAACTGGTCCCTGGACTCAAACAGAGGACCTATGAAGAAACACTTCAATGCTTAATATCTTAAATTCTATTAAAAGGGGAAAGAGAGGGATTTGATTGAAACATATAAAATCTTTTTTTTTTTAACAATATGCATTTTTACCCAGTTTTCATCACTCCTTGGAACTGCCAATTGCATGTCAGACTCATCTCACCACACCTAACCCTAACCCTAACCCTAACCCTGAGCAGTTGCACAGGAGAACTGGGTGTAGTGAATTTTACACTCTGACACGCTTACTCACCAACAGTAATTGTTTTGCGCACTGCGAGTCCCCCAGTGTACCACAGTGAAGTGAGCACTGACTGGAGAAGGATTCTGCTGCAGCCACCGGGCAAGTGCCTGAGAGAAACGAGTTGAGGAAGCCCTTGCTGGCTTACCCACCCCTATCCCCAGCAGGATTAAGCCAATTTATTCTACTGCTGTGGGCTCACTGTCAAATGATAACACATCTGGGATTAATCCCAGACCATAGGACTCAGCTTGCACTGAGATGAATGCCTTAACCACTGGGTTACTCAGGAGTGTTTAATACCTTACAGTGTTTAATTCAATGGACATGGAAAATATTGTCAAGCTGAGTTCTAGTAGCAGAGTAAGACTGCACATGTAGAAACCAGCTAAAGTTAAATTTCACACTGACACTTCAATATAGTCCTTCAAGCATCACAATCTCTTGAATGCTATAGGACCAAACAGGGCACAAGAATAAATGTAGTTACTGTGTACAGTCAATTTGTCTTCTTATGTATGTGTTTTCATGCAAAAGAAATGCCATTTTTTTTAGTTTAGGCTAACAACGACAAAAGATTTTGTGAATAGTAGCAGTAGTTTTGTGTGAAAGGGCAGCAGTGTGGAGTAGAGATTACAGCACTGAACTCTAAGCATTAGGGATATAGGGTCAAATTCTGCATAATAAACTCCTGTGTAAAGTATATATTACCTTAACCTACCCATTTACATACACATAGATGTGCACAATCTGACCTCCTGTTTGTGTGTTTGCAGAGTTTGAAAGCGCTCGTAGATATGAAGGTGAGTGTGTGTTTCCTTCCCACTCAAAGGGCTCTGTGTGAGGCTTTTCTCCTGGATTCACTCAAATATTATAAATGTTCATTACTGTTATCTGGGAAAGATGTGTAAATGCCTTAATATTAAATAAATATTCTTCAAAAAATAACACACAGCTGGGGATATTTCTCATGCATATCAATAATATAAGATGAAAAGTAGTACTATCAATAAAATTTAAATACATACAGGATATTTAGGTCCTAAATCCTCTATTTCTCTTCACAGTGGAAGTGACTCTGGACCCTGATACAGTGCATTCCAAACACCTGTCTAAGGATGGGAAACAAGTGAAACAGGACGTCACATGGCAGGATCTCTATGACACCCCAAAGTTGTTTCCTTTTGCTGTCAGTGTCCTGGGAAAGGAGGGCTTCTCTTCAGGGAGATTTTACTATGAGGTGCAGGTTGGGAAGAAGACTAGTTGGGTTTTAGGAGTGGCCAATGAGTCCATTAACAGGGAGGAGCTTAAAACAGGCCCTATGAATGGGTATTGGGTTGTGGGGATGAATAAAGAGAGGTACTGGGCCTACTGCAAACCCCGTGTTACCCTCCCCCTGAGAGAGAAGCCCAGGACAGTGGGGGTGTATGTGGATTATGAGGGGGGTCAGGTCTCCTTTTACAATGTGGAGGCCAGGTCTCATATCTACTCGATATTTGAAATTTGAGTTTTTTAATATGGACATAATATTAGTATTCAGTACTTCTTGTCACATTAAAATACCATTTAAATATATTTCAATTTAATATGATTTAAAACTCTTCAATTTTGAAAGATATTTTAAACATATTTTAATCCTATATTCTAAAGGATGAAAATCAGCCCCACTGATCATCTCAACTATCAGTCACACAGATTTTTAGTGAAAAATAAGATACGTTGAGTTTGATGTTTATATTTATGTCTGCGTAATCATGTTGTACCTCATGCTATATTAAAATTATTTTTAAATATATGAAAAATGCAAATCCTGTTTCAGAGCAATATAACTTATATTAATTATATTGCATAATTATAATATAACTCTTATCACCACACCATGAATGCCTTCTTGTGTAAAAGCATAAAAACATATATAAGTGTATAGTGCCCCTTACAACTGAGTACAAAAACAGGACAGAAAAACAAATGAAACATAACTGAAAAATATTCACTGGCAATTTTATAAAAGCCATTTTAACTGCAGTTCAAAAAGGGATGCAGAAAGGATGACAAGGATGACATCACAGAATGTGTGAGTCTCCACTGAGCCAGGCCGTGTCATCAACATGCGCCTCCTCACACTCTGCCTCTCCACAGTAGATGAGTGCAGACAGTAAGTGAATTTCACACAAATATTACCAGCTTATGGGCTGTTCATGCATTTGAGTACAAAGTTACAAAATTATTGTGTCCCAGTGGTTTTATTTATTGTAGGTCAGTGGGGCTGGGCCCCACCAGCAGATGGTGCTGTTTTCCAAAGATATGAGAACTAGATCATTGGTTGCAAATATCAAATATCAAGGCAAATATCATTTTGGGCAACACAATCTGTGACAGTATATCAGAATCTGCCTGGTCATGGTGCTGCCTGCCTGGCGTTATCTGGCTTAGAGAATATTCTCTGTGTTGCTGGATCACATGGGTTGGTTGAGTGTGTGCCACTCCTCCGTGTGGCTCTGGCTGGCATATGGGGCACACAGCCCTTCAGCCCCGTGGCCCTATGGTGCAGCAACGAGGGAGCAAAACCCCAAAGCTGAAGTTTATGCTGAGCAGTAGGGCGCAAACTTACAGCTCCTACAGAACAAAATTCACAGAGGATAATAAGTACTGCAGCTGGTATTACCAGTACGTTGTTCCTTTGAATGCGTAACACAGGTAACCCCTAACTATAGTGTGTTCAACATTGACATTGAGCTTTTCACCAGAAACTGGAGATGAAATGATTGGGACCACACAGGCCAGATTATTTGCATAACCTTATATTGCAAAAGGCAACATTAAAAACCACATTTTCAGCCACTGGTGATTCCAGCTGATAATTATGGTTATTAATCACTGACCATTTTTCAGTCAGTATTGGCCTTGGAATGATTCTCTTATTTTATCCACATTTGCACCTGTTTTTACATTTTGATGTTTAGAGTGATTTATTTTCATGATTTTCACACAACCACGTGGTGACTAGAAATCATCTAAAAGTAGTATTTGTTCTTGATGGAACACTCTAGCCTTTGTTAGTTAACTTTGCTCACAGTATAGGAGACATTTATAAACATTTCATACTTTGTGAATAATTGTGTGTATTCTTGTTGGTGTATACGTTATGCATCACTTTGTTTACTGGGGGAAAGTCACACATCTCATGGAGTTACATGTGATTACAAATAGACAGGTGAACAGGAAGTAGACAGACTCACAGGTGAAGGAAGAATACCTTTTCCTACAGGTGATACTTAGCACAGGACTCAGTTTGTATGAGCTATTTGTCATTGTGAAGAATATTAATGGAAAATTGCCAACATAACATATTTTGAATTTTGTTTTGTTTTTGTTGTATTGAGTCAGGGAATGTGTTAACTATAATAATCGTACACTTTATTGATCCCTCATGGGGAAATTTGTCCTCTACATTTAACCCATCCTACGCACCGTGAACAGTGAGCACACACACCAGCAGTGAGCACACACACCAGCAGTGAGCACACACACACACCAGGAGCCAGGAAGAGAAACTAACCTGAGTGTCAGTGGCTGGCAGCCGCTACACAATGGAAAGGTTAAATTGTCAGTCAAAATGCAAAACTGTTCCTTCAATGGGGCCTAAACGTATTCCATTCTGCAAATCTGTGGGGGCAGAGAAGGGTGCAAGCTGTACCCTAATGCTGTTAAACAGGAACAGAAGTGTGGAAGCTAAGCTGTGCTTACAGAATGTTTCACTGCACATGTTGCAGCTCTGAATGGGTAGCCTGCATCTGAACCATAATGACATGCTTAAAATAGCATACTTTTTGGGGTGGCTTGAAATAAATAATAACAGCAGATTAATTATGCTCCTGGATGCATGGGTGTGCCTTATGGAAACAAGAGAACACTCTGTTTGTTTATATTATGATCTATACAATGTTCTGCCATTCTGTATAATGTTTTTTTTTTTAAATGCTACTCTTAAATGCTGCCAGGTTCTTTAAGCACACTTGCACTGTGTTTTAATTTGTGTTATACTGTTGCTCTGGGGCCATTTTGTCATTACACTCACACTAAGAGGCAGTTCTGGTCAGTGTGAGCGTTAGGTGTTCAGGTCAGTGTTCTGTTTATTGAATTTAATGATCCTGCTGCTCACAGCACAGAGTCATTCAGGGAACGCTGGGCTCCGCCCTCCAAGGCAAACGCACCTCATTCACCAAACACAAACCTGTCAATCAGCAGCTGCAGTGAGACATCTATAGGAACACCAGTCAGAGTTACCAAGGAGCTCCAGTTTTTATGGTGTAGCCTAGTGCCGGATCAAAATTCTGAGCCAAAATGTTTCAGAAGAGGCTTACATTTGGTTTATGATTGGTTTGTATATATATTTTTTTATTAAAGGCAACACTTACCATTGGGTAGGTGGAATTTTGTGAAAACAAGGTTAAATGTCATGAAATTGAGACCTGCCAAGACAAACTATCACATTTATAAGTAAATCAATGCTAAGAATAGACATCGTAAGGTATTACAAGAGGTCAGTAAGATACAAAGTTAAGATGCTAAGCTAGTGTGGATTTTTTTTGTTTGTTTTTTTGAACATTACAATACTTAACAAACATAACAAACGACAGGATGGAAAGACATACATGGGGGGAAGGTAGGCTACAGATACAGCAAGAACAGGTGAGTTTTAAGTTTTTTCTTGAAGGCGTCCAGGGAGTCTGTTGTCCGAATCTCGACGGGAAGCTCATTCCACATCAATAGTTATTGAGCAAAACGTGTTTTTACTTATTGTGGCGCCCCACATTGGTCAAATGATGCAATTTTTTGCACAACCTCAGGAAGGGGTCCCAAGTCCATGTACCAAGTTTGGTGTCAACACATCAAACAGTTGCTGAGATATGATCTCACTTCCTGTTTGGCGACTTTGCCGCCAGTTTCAACTAGCTGTAACAGGATTCCAAAATCCATATGGTAACTTTTTTGAGGCTTGGTCTGAAGCAAATTTGGTGAAAATTGGACAAAATTTGTGGCCTGTGAAAAAACTTTTTCATAAAATCCAACATGGTGGAAAATCCAATACAGTGGAAATTGACTTCATGGGATGCGTTGAACTTGGCTTTATCCAAGGAATCCAACGGTACCTCAAATTTTAAAATCGGGCATACGGTTCCAAAGTTACGTGTATAAACGTACCTCCAACTTTGACCCATTGGTGGTGCTAGAACGTTCGAGGCGTTGACATCAAACTCGGTGAAAAGAATCATGGGTCCGTCCCCAATCAGTGTGCCAATTTTCAGAACTTTTCACTCTACGGTTCTAGGGCCTGCCATAGACACCCTAGTTAGAAGAAGAAGAAATATATCTGCAAGCAGCGATACAGGGGCCAAGCACATGCTCTGACTCAATTTTGACGGACAACCAAATATGGTGGAAATGAAAATTTTACGTCTGCTCAACTTGACATGACCCAAGGATTCAAAAGAAAAAAGAATCATAATTCTAAGCTAAAGACATCAAAAGTTATGAGCAGAAATTCAATTGTTTTAGTAATAGCACCACCTAGGGGTGAAATGACACAAAACTTCTTGGACACTCTCAGGACTGTGTAGGAAGTCCATATACCAAGTTTGGTGTGAAGACACAAAAGCATTGCAAAGTTATGACCTCACTTATTGTTTGGTGTCTTTGCTGTCAAACTCATTTGCATATTATGGGTGAACACTTTGGAATATCTAAAATATTTGGATAACTTTTGTGAGGCATGGTCTCAAGATGATATGTACCAAATTTGGTAAAGATTGGACAGAATTTGTAGGAGGAGTAGCAAAAAAACTTTTTTCGTAAAAATTAAAAATGGCGGAAAATCCAATATGGCGGTCTTACACGGTAATGGGTATGTTGGACTTGGCTTGACCTAAGGAATCTAGGAAAAAAAGAATTTTGAAAAAATTCCAACAGGGTCAGGAGTTATGGCCAAAAATGTTAGCTGAACTTTGACCGGATGGTGGCGCTAACGGGCTTGATTTGTTGACCCCAAAATTGGTGAGTGGACAGCTGGGACTGTCCTCTATGAGTGTGCCAAACTTCATACAAATCCACCAGGCGGTTCTATGGGCTGCCATAGACTCCCACTGCAGAAAGTATAATAGTGAAAAATTCTAACAATTACAATAGGTGCCTAGCACTTTCAGTGCTTGGCCCCTAATAACAAGAACAGGTAGAAACACAATGGGTGCCTACACAACTTTGCTGCCCCCAATAATTAGCTAATACATATGGCATTAATCTTACTATTGGGATCTGTTTTACACGCTTAAGTAGGCTACAAAAATAGAGCATTATCACAGTATTAGAATAGAGCACCATACTATCAGAGACAGAAACTGCTGAGAAAAGCATAATGAAAGCCCATTTTTCTGATGCTGTTATTACTCAAAGCATATTGGTGAGGCAAATTAAGGAAATTTTCAGAACAGTGACACATGCAGTACATTGAAAAGGCTTGTTCAAAATGGTTTGTTCACAAACTCCACAAAACTACTGTGAATGAACTATGATGAACTATGATTTTTAAGATTATATACGTAGACCTGAATAATTTATAGACACTCACGTGTAATTGTCTCTTCCAGAGATGAAGGGCAAGTAGAGAAGGAAGTTAGTGATCACTTCTTTTGTTTGACATGCTAAGACGTGCTGGTATGTGGTATAACAGGCCAGGAGAGCACTGAGAAACTGAAAGTAGAAACCGTACCTGTTCCAGCATTCCACCTTCATCTCCCATAGCAGAGAGCAGACAGTCAGATGGAAGCTCTGTGTGTGTGTTCTCTCCCTCAGTATTGAAGAGGGTCCGTTCTGTGTCCGGAGTCTCGACTGGGCTCTGACAGACACCCAGCTGTGCAGTCCAGCGTGAGAGAGAACATCTGGAGCCCCCGGCATAGATGCTGAGTGACAGACTGAGATCAGGTAAGAACACCTGGCACCTGATCAGAACAGCAGGCAGGTAGAACACTCAGTGTAAAACAGTAAATGTGAATGACAAGTTAAATTGAAAGTTTGATATATGGAAAAGAATTGATAGATCAGATAAAAGAGTAATGGATAGTTTAATTATTGTATTTAAATTGTGAAAATGGGTTCATTAATTGACATGTATTTCCATGTAATTGTCTCCTTCAGAGATGAAGGGCGATGGGTCAGAGTATCTGTGTTTAATCCTCCTGCTCCTCCACCAGACCTCTGTCTCCAGACCAGGTACAGCACATCTTCACCTGCACTCTCACTGACTGCAGCACTGACATCTAAAGTGTGTGTCTCACACAGCTGATACTGTGTCACACACTGTGTGTCTCCAGGAGAATCACAAGTCTCAGTTTGTCCTCTTGGCCCAGCTGCAGTCTCAGTCTGTGCTGTTGTTCCAGCTGCAGTCTCAGTCTGTGCTGTTGGTCCAGCTGCAGTCTCAGTCTGTGCTGTTGTTCTCCCAGAGAGGTTCCAGGTTCTTGGTCCAGCTGATCCTGTTGTTGCTGTAGCTGGTGAAGATGTTGTTCTGCCCTGTTACCTCAAACCCAGCATCAGCGCTGAGGACATGCATGTAGAATGGATCAGACTTCAGTCCACAGACACACTGGTGCATCTTTACCAGGAGAGAGAGAACAGAAATGAGAATCAGATCCCATCTTACAGAGGAAGGACAGCACTGTTCCCAGAGGAACTGAAGAAAGGCAACGCTTCACTAAAACTGACAGGAGTACGAGGCTCTGATGATGGACAATATAAATGTTTAATTCAGTCAAATCTGTGGTATGACGATGCTTCACTTCTAGTGGAAGTAAGAGGTAAGTAATTTATTTCACAACACATCATAATAAAACTGAATTGATTTTTAAGTATACAATGCAACCTCAATATAATGTGCCTCTTTATATCACCATTTTGGATATAGCACAGGTATTCTCATACCCCCATGATGAATATGTTACATTTTCTTGTTATTTAGAGGGAAAAGTGTAATGTCCACGATGTGTAAATCCTTTCATCTGTTGCTTCTTTCTCAAGTCTTTCTTTGACCTCGTCTATTTAACAGTGACAACCTCCGCAGAAGCAGTTTGCATCTTTTGACTGCACCCGTTTTAGTTGAGCCACAGGAATGCACACACAGCATCTCTTAGAACAGTGAACAATGTAAAAATGCATCAGAAGCAATGAGATCACTGAGGCTGACCTGGAGTTAGCAGCATTTCCAGAACAGAGTGAAGGCTGTATGTAATGAACACAGCAGCAGTCTAGGAGCAAATGAGCTGGCGACCTGGAGAGAGACAGATGTACAAGTGAAGAAGAAATTGCAGCTTCTGTGATTATTGGGAAGACAAACGATAAACATGAAGCCAGTTACTCATATGATAACAGTGATGGCTCATGTATGGTAGTAGTGCTAAATGCCAGTATCCAGCAATGTGCTTGGAAACATTAATGAAGTGATGATTACAACAGATTGATATCTAACACATATATTTATTGCATTTCACTAAGATTAAGGACTATGTACTGAAAAAACATGGTCATCAGTTCTGTTCATCTAAATTGTCAGAATATTTTAGAAAGATGGTATAAAAGGTTTGTAAAATGTAAATAGTTTATAAAATGTAAATAGTTTTTAATGATCATATATTATGGTTTTTAGATTCAACTTTATTGTCATTGTTCAGAGTACAGGTGCAAAGCCAATGAAATGCTTATATCTAACCAGAAGTGCAAAAGAATAGTATTATTTACAGAAAATGCAGTTAAGAGTAATTACTCCAGTATAAGTGATGCCATATTTTACAGTATGTATAGTGTTATTGACAGTGGAGAACAACATATATACAGAATATTAAAAATGTATAATATATTAATGTGTTTTACAAATGTCATACAAATAAAGAGGGCCTCCAAAATTAGGGGTGTTGAAGTTTTTCCCTGAGCTCCATGGCATATGTAGGTTACACTGTATGTCACTATCTGCACTGTACATAAGTTTTAAAACAAAGATTACATGAAAAATTATGATGTTTCTCTAAATCTGTGATCTGTGCAGTTGTAGGAACTGAGCCAGTGATCTCCATGGAGGATACAGAGAAGGGGGGATCGGCCTGCTGTGTGAATCTAAAGGCTGGCATCCTGAGCCTGAACTCATCTGGCTGGACAGTGAGGGACACCGTCTCCCTGCTGGACCTACAGAGGCACTCAGAGACAGTATGGGCCTCTTCATCGTGAGACGAAGTGTCATCGTACAGGAGGGAGACATTAACAGGTTCACCTGTCGAGTTCAACAGCAGCAGCTCAATCAGGAGAAGGAGACAGAGTTTCACATCCATGGTAACATTTCATATTGAATTGGGTCACAATTGTGGGCGTGTCTCAGATCTCAGAAATCAAAATTTTAAAGAAAATATATAAGCAAAACTAATTAAAAAAAACAAAACAGTGAAATAAAGCACTAAACATCTACCTAGGCTTGTAGAGAGGCATGCTTACTAGAAGTGAGAATGGGTTGAACAGTTGACAAATTTATTTGTCCCATGCAACACAATGAACATATACAGCATTCAACTTTGTATAAAATTAAATGAAATAAAAGGAAGAGCTCTTCAAAAAAAAAACAAATAGACATGAAATTAGTGAAAACCCTTTTGAATTCAGTCTCTTATCTGGTGTTTTGATGAAGTCAAGCAAATCAGGTTTCTTCTGGGACAGATCTCGTGGCTGGCCACACACTACCACGATCTGCAGGCTCACTGGGCTTATGCCATCTCAAATCCAGATTCCTTTCTGGTAATTTAAAAAAACCAATTGGAGTTATTAAACTCAACAAAACTGTCTCTCTTCCAGATTGAAAGTTCAGTTTTTGTAAGCCTTGTAATATAGCTAGATGAAGATATTCGAGATTTCAAGACTGTTCTGTTTATTTCAATGTTGAGCTCTTATATGGCGCTTCTTGGGTAGGGAAAAAAAAATTGTGCTTATTCTAATGCTCTACTCTACTGAAATGAATATCCCTCTGGAGGATATTACATGCTACTATATCTGTATTATGTAAATGTATTTTCATTACCATTTACACATACTAGAATATTACAGACATAAAATGAACCCTTTGGAGGTTCTTACTGAGAAACCCCCTGATATCCTGATAAGATGCCCCTCCCAGACAGCTGTGATCAGTCTTATCTCCACTGGATTCAGCTTCCTGGGGAAAGAACCTTCAGATGGAGAATGAATGAATGAATGAAAAACTGAATGAAATAATGGATGAGTTAATGATGAATTAATATTAAGTCTCTGTGTCTGTTTTAGCTGAGATGTTCCATCTTGCCCATCCCTGGAAGGTGGCCTTTGCTGTGTGTTTCACTGTGGGAGTTCCTGCTATAATAGGACTTGCTGTTCTAATCCCTTACTGTGTGAAACTGCGCAAAAAGAAAGGTCAGACTCTTGCTTCATCTCTGTTACTGGATTTTGAAGAAATGCTCTGGTTCAGAACATTAAAATATAATATTGTAGACATATTATTTTTGCACAGAAGGTCCAGGATATTAAAATAAATTATTGTTCAAGAGTGTATTATATGAGATTTTGATCAGGATATACAGCAGCCAGCAGTAGTTAGAGAAGCACCTCTAGCTCAGTGTGTGTGTCTGGAGTGTAACACTGTCAGTGTATCTGTATGCTGATAGACAGGCTGTTTACTGCTGCTTTTACTGAGTGATCTGGGCTCTGAGGAGGGAGGAGTCAGACATCATGTGACTGAATGTGTATAAAACACTTCCAGTGTCTGCAGCAGCTGCTGAGCTGCTAATGCTCCAGGTGTGCTTACCTGTGTGTAGGATGGACATGCGGGCGGGTTTATAATAGACAGTCTACCTTGCAGCTGCTTTGTCTCTTTCCTGGTACTGATGCAGCACCAGACACATTAATGCCCAATATTTAGCACTGCTGAGTTTGGGGGCTCCTGACTGCTTCAGTTAGTTCAGTCCAGGCTGAGCTCACCAACCTCTATTTGGTATTTGTGCTCCTGTGATGCATTGTAGGACTTGTGTGAAATGCTGTCACTGGTGGCCAGGATTGGGAGGGTTACTTTTAATATGTATTCCACTACAGATTACAGAATACTTGCCCTAAAATGTAATTTGTAACGTATTCTGTTAGATTACTCAAGGTAAGTAACGTAATCTAAATACTGTACTTTGGATTACAGTGGAAACCGCTTAGCGTGATCACGGTTAGAGTGATCAACTGCTTATATGGATCAAAATGCTTGGGACAGAATCATTCCTATACAAATACTGTTTAAATAATTTGCTTAATTAGTAATCAAGTAGTCCACTTACAGTGTTTATTTTGGGTCTTTTTATACATGACAACACATGGAAAAAAATTATTCCTCCTCATCAAAGCTTATGACAAACTGCCAAAAACGAGTCAACAAGATACAGCAGCGAAACTTGGTGTTCCTCAGGCTACTTTGTGTAGTCTACTCAAACAACGAAAAACAGTCCTGGCTGCTAATGACAGAGACAGAAATCAGCTGTTCTCACTTTAGGCACCTGTGGTTGAAGGTCAGCCCTCCCAAGTGGATGAATATTTTACGAATAAGTTTGATTTCAATCTCTGCTACCAGTTCGGCATTGATAGTCTACAGTTTATTTTAAGTTCTATTAAAAATTGAGAAATGCACTGAAACCTAGGCCAAGCCATGGCTTAGTCTGTATTTGCACTACTGATGTTACTGTGTTTTGTAAACAGCACAATACTTTTACGTTTTAGGTTATAGCCTAATTATATTGTGAACTACAATAAGCTATATTTTATTTACAGTGCTGTACTGTATTAGGGTGTTTTCTGGTAACTCAAAACTGGTAACTCTGGTAAATCATTTTTAGACCATCAAAGTGAATCAAAACCTACTTTAATGATGTATTTTAATTTATATAGGTCCTTATCAACATTCTTATGGTGAAATGAAGTTATACTTTGTTTCTAAATAAATGCTACATCTCTTTAAACACCATCTGACAACCTCTTTTACTAAAGTATAGTTTTCAGGTGGGACAATGTTGTAGACAGAGTGGGACACTCTTTTATGATTAAAAACATTATTACGCATGTGAGAAAAAAACAATTTGAAATGTTTATTCATACCATTCAAGAAAAATACATCCAAGTTACATCAAATCACTGTTATGTTAGTTGATTCATTATATTATACAGTCTAAATGTACTAGGAAGAAATCAACTTTAAGCTATGAAAATCGATAAATTCAAGAAATCAAAAGCATTTTGATTGCTTAAAAACAAAGTCCACAAAAACTGTAAAAATTTCCTTACAAACAGTGAGGACTCCATTAAAAACAGTAAAAACTTTATCAAAAATTTAGCCTAATAACAACAGTTGTATCTAGGCTATAATGGCATCACCTAAATAATATAACCTAAATTTCTAAATGGCTGAACAGTTGTATCTAGGCTGTTGCAACAGTTGTATCTCCTTATAGTCCCAGTACACACCCTCTGCAAATAAACTCATCATCTTGTTCCAAGCCCTAGCTAAAAATCTAATCTTATGATTCCGCCCTGTCTCCACTTGGTCCTGATAGTCCTGTATAGCTCCTCTCATTCTTTCCTCCATCCATTGATTTAGTCTTCTTCCCTTCCTACCTGTACACTGCTCTCCTTTATTTATTTTGTTTATTCCCCTGTCACTTCATTCCTCTCTCTTTCCCTGTCCCTTTCCTTGCTGTGCAGGTGCCATCTTTTCTGTAATGCATTGAAGACATGAACTACAGCTGCAATTTGGCCTATACTTATGACCATATTTATATATTTACTTATCTTATTAACAACCTAATAATGACAATTTATTATTTTTTGAGTATCTTTATTCATGAAATGGTTGCTCTGTGCTGTTTTTGTATTTACTAGCAGTGTCCCACTTTACCTGAAACCCCTGTCCTTTTGTGTTTTCTATCACTGTCAGGTTGACTGGGACAGTACTATATATCTGTTTTTCATAAAATCTGATAAGAATCTATACTAATTTTCATTATATTTTTATACATTACCAGTATGAATTCATTTTAAGTTGAAAAGTTAAACTGTTACATGATAATTGACAGAATGCCAACCTTATCATTCTAAAACAATATTTCATTTGTCAGCATGCTTACCATGAGGTTTGATGTGTCAGGCAATTAGAAAAATAACAACACACCCACTAACTATAATGTCACACCAATCAAAAGCTATGTTTAATGTTGGGTAGGCATTCAGCAACAACACAATAACAATTGTTGTGATTGGCTTGCAAAATTGACACTGTACAGTACCCACAAGCTTAAGTGTCCCACTCAACATGATGTCCCACTCAACCTGAAGCCACCATATAGTGTATATGAATTATACACAGTTCAGTATTTTGTACAGTACTGTAATTTGAAAAGCGTTTGAAACAGCTGTAGCCTACTGTATTTTGAAAAAGTCAATAAAATTCAGTAAATACATGGGGGTTGTCCGTTTCATTACTTTATATTCATGTAATAAATATACAAATGTCAATTAGATGGTAATTTAATTCTGAAATAAAGAAAAAGAAAAAAAATCGATTATAATGATCATCTGCTTATAGTGATCAGTTTCACCTGGACAGATGTGATCAGCATAAGCGGTTTCCACTGTACTTTCTGAACATTCTTAACAGTTTTTAAAGAATGTTCATCTGACTAAGGTTCTGAACGGTTATATTTAGAATGTTCATTTAGCATTGTTGTGGCTAACATTTTGGCACCCCCATGTTAAGTCTATGGGCATTTCATGGGAGTTTTTGAATATTGTAAATGTTAATTCAAAACAGAGATTACACGAAAACATGAGTTAGAAAGGCACGAGCCACCTAAATACTTTGTGAGTGAGAAAGAAGTAGCTTAACAATTTAATGTGTTGTGTAAAATTGTTGGAGTAATCACAGTTTTGAATATGTGAAATTTCACTTGTTTTTTTTTTTTTTTCATCTGGGCATATGGGAGATACACACCCGGAGTTGGCTATCATTGGATAGATTTTCCAACTGAATAAACATTAAATGAAAAAATTAAATGAAAAAAAAATCCAGTGTAATCTCTTCAGTAATCTAAATATTTTTCAAATGTAACTGTAATTTGATTACCATGAATTTAAATGGTAACTGTAGATATGAATACAGTTACTCATATTTTACTATTTTAAATACTTTTGTATTCCGTTTTTCCCCAACCCAGCTGGTGTTGTGTAAAAGGATGTAGAGTTGAGGATTGCAGCAGAAATTTTGAAGTTTGAAGGTCTAAAACATCTGAAATGACGTTTCAAATACTTATTACATTTCAGAATGTAAAATAGTAAATAGTCAAAAGTAGTCAGGTTGCTATTTGATCATGGCTGTTAATGAGAGAGCCACAGAAAAGCAATAACAATAACAATAATGTCTTACACAGAAAATATATGACTTCTACATCAAAGTGGATCAATATTTGTACATTGACCTGAAATTCAGAGTACAAGTTAACTCTGAGGTTGCCTGTTTGCTATCAGTTCAACATATTAAATATTTTTGCATAAACATTATATTTGAAAAGCCATTGTAATTTATTGCTATTTTTAATGTAAAACAAACAGTAAAATGGATTATCTCTGTATAATATGCAGTTTGAGCAGACAGTAGTTTATATGTGTATAAGTGAGTGCTGCTCTTCAGAGAAATGTATACGGGAATTTGTGAAATGTAATCTCAATCCGTGGAAGTGCATTGTCAGGAATAGCCACTAGGGGGAATGAATGTTTCATACATTCTGAGCAGGTAGGACCTGGTAGTAAACTCAGTAATCACAGGATAAAATCAATTAGCTTAGTAGTCAATAGATAAAATTAAATACATGAGCACCATGTAATCATTTTCATTTGCCTGAAACTGTATTTTCAATGATATTATTAATGTTCAGATGAGCAGTAGATAGAAGGACAGGATTTTAATTGAAATATTACTCTTTCAAACAGGAAATGATTTATGATAGCATTTTTCTCTCAGCAACAGAATGTTTTTACAACAATACTGAGTACATTTTAATATTTTCCTCTTTTCTGTCATTGACAGATGAGGTGTCTGCAGAGAATGGTAAGCATGAGCTCTTTTTAATGGCATTGTGTGTTTTAATGCATGGGACGATACATATTCACAGTTAGCCATTTATGTAAAATGATAGTTCTGTCCAATGTATAAGAAATGGTTATCTCTATTGAATATCCAGTTTTAGACAGACAGTAGTTTATCTGTGGGAAACAGCTGCTAATGTTCACCTCAGCAGAGAGAAACAGCATAAATATCAGACTGATCTGTTAGTGCTGATCATGGATAGAAGAGAAATGTAGAAAAGTTTAAAGCACATGGTGATTCAGCTGTAGGGGGAGAGTTTGTGAGGAGAATCAGCTGTTCTCACTTTAACCTGAATTTGTACACCTGCAGGTTGGCTTTCCAAATGGCTGGGTAAGTTCTGTGTGTGTGTGTGTGTGTGTGAGTGTGAGAGAGAGAGAGAGAAAGAGAGAGAGAGAGATGTTGAATATGTTAAGTTATACTCTGTAATGTTTGTAGACCTTTGTGTGTGAATTTCTCTTAGTTTCACTCTCGTGTTTCAGTAATATGCGTGCTGTATAGAAAGGGGATCTGGCTGTTCTTAGTCTCACTGGATCAGTTGTTCTAATCCATCACTATGCGAAACATTGTGTGAATCCACTGTTCTCACTATAATCTGCATTTTCCACCTGCAGGTCTGCTTTCCAAACGGTTAGGTAAGTAGTGTGTGTGTATGTGTGTGTGTGTGTGTGTGTGTGTGTGTGTGTGTGAGAGAGAGAGAGAGAGAGAGAGAGAGAGAGAGAGAGAGAGAGAGAGAGAGAGAGATTCACATTTTAATTTAAACAAACTGAAAAGGTTTTAGCCTTAGAGTCGTGCAGAAGGACAGGAACATTTTTTCATGGAAAAATACAACAGGAAATTCTGGCAACGGAATGTTTTGTAATCATTCTAATAACATTATCATTTTTAATTGGCAGATGAGATTTCTGGAGAGAAAGGTAAGCATGTGTTTCTTGACATAATATTGTAGGTGTGCTGTGTCTTCATTCTTGTTATTTTGAAATTATAGTTTGCAAGCAGAGGTCTAAACAGATCACAGCAGTATATTTCACAAAATAAAAACATTAAAATAAATCAAAGGGAAAATGAAGAGAAAATAAATACAAAAAATTAAATAAAGGTTCTAAATACGAAAATGTACTTTCACATCAGACATAAAAAGGGATGGGGGCTGGACGTATTTAAGAAAACAGAACACCTGACCAAACTCTACACAGGTGTGTACTAGAAAGAATTTTCAATAGAAATGAATGAAACTTTTGAACACTGTGGTCTTTGCAAATCTCATTTGACAAACTGACCATTCAGACACATTGCATGAAGAGCCTGCACAAAACACTCAGAGCAACATGAGTGCTAGCCGGGGTCTAGTGCCAGTAAAGCAGGCACAGAAATGGAGTATGTTCCACATTTATGCCACTAATATAAAACATTAAATATAATTATCAGTTGTGGATTTGGTTGTATTTTCAGTATTTAAATCAACACTTCATGATCATGAATTCTCCTCTTCTCAGTGAATTAAATCTGTTTTCTTACATCTGCAGATCAGCTTGTCCAAGAGCTGGGTAAGTAAAGTGTGTGTGTGTGTGTGATCGTGGTTCCAGCACAGACCCAAATAGAGCATTCGCCAGTAACTCTGCCTGCAATGTGTGTGAGGGAGAGAGAGAGAGAAAGATAGAGAGAGAGGGAGAGAGAGAGAAAGAGAAAGACTAACACCTCTGTCAAATCACAGCCAAATTACCATCTATCTAAAGGAAATGAGTATCACACATGCACAGCCCAGAAAGTTGTACAACATCAGGAAAAGGTTCAGATGGGTCCAAAACAGCACAGGGGAGTATCAGAGAGTGATTTGTGAACCTAAAATTTCATCACTTTGAGAAAACTTTCTTATTAACTTTTATCTCCACAGTAAAGGAGTATATTCTTTGGCTGTGTGGACTATTAATGACTATTCATGACTTGACAATTTGCTTTTAATATCCAATCTGAAATCTTCCAAAACAATAAAAAAAAGACGATGAAAAATGGTTTGATTTGGATTGCAAAAATGTGAGAAAAAAATTACCCAAACAACAAAACAGATAACCAAGAAAAGCAGGATTTACAACTTTGTTTCTGTGAAGCTTTAAAAGAAGAACACACTCAGAGCAAAAAGAGAGCAATATACTCAAAATCATCTAAACTCCATGGAAGAATCCATTCATTCTAACCACGCCTGGGACAACTGCCAACTTGCCATCCAAAATGGAGATATATAGAAAAATCATTTTGAAAAATTACACTGCCAAACAACAATGAACCCAGAGGAAAATCAAATATATTAAAAATGAATAATATGAGCAGTTGTCTGGGGATGGAATTCTGTATCATCATAAACTTCCTTATCCAGCACCATATTTGTCAGACTGGATTCTTACCAAATTACAGAACATTGTATAATATTTTCACCATAGGCCCTAATTGATAAAAATGTGTGAAGCAAAACAAAACTGAAGTTTCACCTGCTTTGGAGATTTCCAGAATGCCTTCGACTCTACTTTTCATGATGGAGTTTTCCCCAAAGCTGACTCAAAGTGGTGCAGGGGAAACACATGACTTAAAAAAAAATCAATGTACGCAAATAATAAATGTGCAATTAACATTTTAGACAAACAAAATACTTGACTCAAGGCTTTGGTGCAAGTCAGAGGTGCTAAATTTTGCCAACCCTCTTCAATATTTACATTAATGCAAAAAATGCTAGAACGGCAGCACCTGGTCTCACTCTGTATGACTCTGAAATTAAATTCCTACTTTACACAGGAGACCTGGTTCCGCTGTCAGCAACAGAAGAGGGTCTACAGCAGAACCTGAATCTGTTACAACAGTTCTCTCAGACGTGGGCCCTCACCATTAACCCCCAAAAGACTAGAGTACTAATATGTCAAATAAGGTCGTGATGTCAGGGAACCAAATACAATGTCACTCTGGGAACGACAAAAAATTGAGCAACAACCAACCTAGATCTGTCTCCTTGGTGATATCTCCAAAGTTCACATCCCATCAAAACTCAGGAATCTGTTGCTCATTTGTCTAACTGTCCCTAAGAAAGTAGTCCTCCAAAACTGGAAATCAAGGAAATCCTGTCACATCACTCACTGGACTAATCTAATTTCAGAATACATTTCAATGGAAAAAATAATGCTCACAAAAAGAACCAAATATCAGCCTTTGAAGACATTTGGTATCCATTTCTAACTTTTCTAAATTCAATTCAAACATAACTACAAGCCGTGTATATTACCAGAAAAAAAAAGAAAATGTGAATAAAAATTTTAATGTTGGCTTTAACTTCCGAATCTGAACAAAACAAATCTCATATGTAAGTATACCCTTTGGGTTCTCATAACTCTCCGGCCCTCCCTTCCTCCCTCCCTCTCAGATGTTTTCAGAACAGTTTTGCTTGATCTTATTGTAGTGACGTACCTCTGTAACTGAAAGTGATGTGTGCAAAAAAAAAAAAAAAAGATTTGAAATTCCGCTCCACTGGAAATTTCAGTGACGCCATTAATGAATGGAAAGTCAAGCAAGAATAACTTTTTAAAAGGCCAATTCATTTGACAACCCAGTTAGGCTCAAATCAGTCATTGAACCCATTGCACTGTATGGCAGTGGTGTTGGGTCCAGTTAAATCATGAATTTGGAAAAAAATCCAATGGATGCAGTAATGAAGCAGTGTAGTGTAGCGGTAAGGAGCAGGTCTCATAACAGAAAGGTTGCTGGTTGACTTCCCCACAGGGACACTGCTGCTGTACCCTTGGGCAAGGTACCTACAATTGCCTCACTAAATATCCATTTGTGTAAATGGATAATGTAAAAATTGATAAGAGCACCTGAAAAACGCACACACACACACACACACACACACACACACACACACACACACACACTCATCTAACCTCCTGTTTGTCTGTTTGCAGAGTTTGAAAGCGCTTGTAGATATGCAGGTGAGTGTGTGTTTCCTTCCCACTCAGAGGGCTCTGTGTGAGGCTTTTCTCCTGGAGGGGAGGGGGGTCTGCTGAGCTGCTCCAGGATTCACAATCTCAAATACTGCAGGAGCCGGACTCAGAGTCAGAGACAGCCTTACCTCTGCACCATTTTCCCACATGGGATTCTGTGAGCTCATCTCACTGTGTTACTCACAGATTACAGCATCACAGCAGCTGTAGAATATGTGCTGCTCACACTGCAGTCAGACTCAAACACAGGGTCCTAATGCTGGAACAGTAGCCATGTGTGTGGGAACAGTGCTATCCTGGTACAGACTCTATCTTCATTTCATCAATACATGGACATTATAACAAGGTACAACAGGATGATCTATCGTTACTATGGTAACCTGGAAGGTGGTTCCTCTGCCAGGTCCCGTCCACCTGTTGGTTGTGTGGGTGATGATATCATTAAGCTGATACCAACATAACGGCAACAACTGAAGAGGGACAACATTGCCAAATCACTGTGCAAACAGCAATCAACCCTGCCAAATTGAATCAGTATGTCAAGTCAGCAATCTGTGATCGTTCTCCTCCGCATCACTATCCAGAATTTACTGAGACTTGGCTGGATAATAGAGTGGAGGACAGTTATCTGTCTATCGATAGTTTTGGACATTCAGATTCAGACAGAGAAAAGAACAGAACAGTTCACAGTGGGAGTGGGTGTGTTTACATGAATAACATATTAATAAAATGACAATAATATAAATCATAACTGATGCAACACAGTAATAACAATTCAATTCAATTCAATTCAATTTTATTTGTATATGTAAAGCTGCTTTGTGACAACATTGTTCCCAGGCCTGAGACCCCCTGAGAGCAAGCCTAAAGCAACAGTGGCAAGGAAAAACTCCCTAATTAACAGGAAGAAACCTTGAGCAGAACCCGGCTCAGAGGGGGAGCCCATCTGCTTCTGGCCGGCACTGGGCAGATAGAATTTGAGAGAAAACAAAGTTGTACAATGTACTTTAAGACATTTGAGTCTGGTAGACAGTAGTAATTAGCAACCAAGTGATTATAAAATGTATCCTAAAATGTCCGGTTCTTGGCAAGCAGCTGGCTTGATAGGCAGGGCAGGACTGGACTGGGCAGGACTGGAAATCAGGAAGTGACGCTTGGGCTACAGCTCCAGGCAGGAGCCCAGAGCAGGGATAGGAAACAAAAAGAAAACAGTGATTAGTGGTTGTTAATTGCAGGAATAGAAACATAAAGGCATGAAGGCAAAGGGGGGAACAGAGGGGGGAAGAGGGATGCAAGTGTGTAATAAGGAAAAATCCCGGCAGATAAGCACTATGGCAGCATACCTAGGGGACAAGAGGCAAGGGGCCAGCACGATCATGAGGCTAGGCTAAAAAGTTTTGAGCCTAAACTTAAAATAGCAGGAGAATTAATCTGCCATACTGAACTTCCTTCTATCTCACTGCACCCCTTTTACCCTCCAAGACACTTTCCCATTATTTTTGTTATTTACATTCTTCCATGGGCTAATGTTGGCAAAGCCACAGAGCAGACTGTCAACACTCTACACAAGCTAGATGTCATATCACCAGACTCCCCAAAATCTCTCCTAGGAAACCTCAATTATTGCTCCCTGGATAAAGCATTAAAGTGTCACTATCAATATGTCACCACGCCTTCCTCATCTGAATAAAATCCTGGATAAGTGCTATGGTTCCATAGATCATTCACCCTGCCTCTGTTAGGATCAGCTGATCACAATGCCATTCTACTCACATTGGTTTATAAGCCAGTGGTGAAGTGATCTGAACAGGTGGTAAAGACTGTAAACGCATGGAGGGACAGCAGCACTGAGACATTACCAGGCTGGTTAGACTGCAGGCACTGGGATGTGTTTTTGAATCAGGCTCAGACCAAACCACCTGACACCATTTCATCATACATCACCTTTGGTGTTGACAGTATAATTCCCACCAAACACATCACTGTCTTCTCTAATAACAAACCCTGAGAGAGCAAAGACCTTAAAAACATCTTTGATGTGAAGAAGAGAACTTTTATACCGGGTCTGAAGAAGAGAAAAGACAGGGCAAGACAGATGTGAAAGTGACTATCAGGAATGCGAAACCTCAATAATGAAACAAGACAGAGAATAAATTTAAGCGGGGACGTTACAGGGCGGCTTGATAAGGAATTAAAGGCACGGCCGCAGCCAGCCAGCAGTCAGATCAGAGGCAGCTGCACACAGAGGGGTCAGTGCAGCTCTGCCCAGTGATCTGAATGTGCTCTGTGTGTGTTCTGAGAAGCATGATTTCTCCTCTCAAATCTCAGGGTTCAAGCGGAATCTCCTCTATAATTCACTGTACTGCACATCCCATAATTATATTTACATTTTACTTTATAATGTACAGAAGTATAGATATCAGCTTTATTACAGCAGCTGAATCCAAGTCTTTTCAACATTATTTGTCTGTCTGAATATTAACCTGTAGTTTGGGAGATTCCTGAAAAATATCAAAAATATTGAAGAGCTGCCCATAGAGCTCTCACTCGAACACACCAACGACGGAGGTGAATGACTACCTTTGGCAGTTCGGGAACAGAATTCATGAAATATAACTGTTTTCATACATCTGACTCCAAGTTTGTAATTATTAACGTATTTAATTTAGTAACCGGAATACTCAAATCGCTGAGATAAAATGCTTATATATGCAACCGAGGGACTGTAGCCTCTGGTCTCGCGCAGTGTTGCTCTATACGGGTTTCAGTCTCTCACAGAGATGCATACATGCCTCTGGCCTAAGCTTGACCTAAAACGGCACTAGTTGTATAGGCGAGGGACTGCGGAGTATACCAATAGCATAATGATTCTATAACCGCGTAAATAGCACTTATCTTACCGTACAGTGATCAGCTGCAGCGAATAAGACGGACGATGAGCATCGAGTTATGATAAATGAATTTATTGTTACAATGTATGGTTATCCAAAATGCGATGGAAAAACAGAGTGCAACGGAGAGGCAAAGAATAATGAATTGGCTATACGCAAAAGTGCGCAGGAGGTTGTGCTAACGAGTCTCCTCGAACTATGCCAGTTTCCCCCCTATATACCTGAACATCAAAGGTGGTATTTGGATTTTGGCACCATGACCAAACATGGTAAGCTCTGAAAACAACAGTGTAGTCATGATTCATAAATACTGTCGTAACCGGGGGGTACGGAGGGGTGCTAGCAAGTGAGGAATGCAAAGATAAGCGCATTCCTCACTGTTCACTTTTGTGCCACATATCACAATCTTTATTATGAACCCATCATACCTCCCTGCTACATACATCATTGGCATGTGTGTGAAGTTAGCTTTCAAATGTTGCACATGAGAATGGCCATATTCCATACTTTTGCCAAGAGATGAACAGAGTCCTGAGTATGGCTGTGCTGTAGGTTGCCTGGCAGCAGACAGAGTCCAGAGTCCAGGATGCAGCTGCCCTTAGCGTGACCTGCTGACCAGAGATTAGCGACACGGGTTGGATTGCCGCTACCCCCCGATTGAGTTGCTTAATAGTCACGTTTGGTGGGTGTTGCGAGGTAACTGAGGTATCCAGATATCTATTGCACCCTCCTGACCTCCTGCGAGCCCAGAGGTAAACACTTGCATTCCTTTGTGGGGGTTTGCAGGAGATGTGGTCCTGCAAATTGCCCTACAATATAAACTTATCAATAATGTGGTAATAATAGATTTTTGTGTGCGAAATTCTTTATTTCCCTCCACAGTGGATGTGACTCTGGACCCTGATACAGCACATCCCAAACTCATCCTGTCCGAGGATGGGAAACAAGTAAGACTGGGAGACACACAACAGGATCTCTCTGACGCCCCCAAGAGGTTTGATTGTGTTGTCTGTGTCCTGGGAAAGGAGGGTTTCTCCTCAGGGAGATTTTACTATGAGGTGCAGGTTGGGGAGAAGCCTGAGTGGGAGTTAGGAGTGGCCAAAGAGTCTGTCAGCAGAAAGGGGGATATTACATTGAGACCTAGGAATGGATACTGGAGCATATGGCTGAGGGATGGGACTGAATACTGGGCTCTGGATGATCCCTCTGTCCTCCTCCCCCTGAGAGAGAAGCCCAGGACAGTGGGGCTGTATGTGGATTATGAGGGGGGTCAGGTCTCCTTTTACAATGTGGAGGCCAGGTCTCATATCTACTCCTTCACTGGGCACACCTTCACCGAGAAACTCTACCCCTACCTCAACCCAGGTTTCAAATATTACGGTAAAAACTTAGCCCCACTGATCATCTCTCCTGTCAGTCAGACAGACTGAATATTTTGTGTGGATTCCAATATTATTCTGGTGTAATGAATGATATTGGAAATTAGATTTTTTTTTGATATGGACATAATATTAGTATTCTGTACTTCCTGTCACATTAAAATAGCATTTAAATATATTTGAATGAGGACTAAAGGCTGTAAGTCTGTGAAAAATAAGGTATTTGAAATTTGATGTTCACTTTTATGTGTGCGTGATCATGTACCTCATGCTATATTAAAATGATTTTTAAATATATGCAAAGTGCAGCAGTCCTGTTTCAGAGAATATAACTGTGTCTGAATAGCACACTATGAATGCCTTCTTATGTGAAAGAATAAAGCAGACATAAGTGTATAGTGCCTTTACAATGTCACAGAGAGCGCTACAGTGCAATACTAAAAACAGAACAGAAAAACAAATGTCAATGAAACAGATATAAGTGATTTTGTCAGTATTTTAAGAGATGTATGCAAAAAGGATGACAAGGATGACATCACAGAATGTGTGAGTCTCCACTGAGCCAGGCCGTGTCATCAACATGCGCCTCCTCACACTCTGCCTCTCCACAGTAGATGAGTGCAGACAGTGAGTGAGTTTGATACAAATATTACCAGCTTATGGGCTGTTCATGCATTTGAGTACAAAGTTACAAAATTATTGTGTCCCAGTGGTTTTATTTATTGTAGGTCAGTGGGGCTGGGCCCCACCAGCAGATGGTGCTGTTTTCCAAAGATATGAGAACTAGATCATTGGTTGCAAATATCAAATATCAAGGCAAATATCATTTTGGGCAACACAATCTGTGACAGTATATCAGAATCTGCCTGGTTACAGTGCTGCCTGCCTGGCGTTATTTGGCTCAGAGAATATTCTCTGTGTTGCTGGATCACATGGGTTGGTTGAGTGTGTGCCACTCCTCCGTGTGGCTCTGGCTGGCGTATGGGGCACACAGCCCTTCAGCCCCGTGGCCCTATGGTGCAGCAACGAGGGAGCAAAACCCCAAAGCTGAAGTTTATGCTGAGCAGTGGGGCGCAAACTTACAGCCCCTACAGAGCAAAGTTCACAGAGGACAATAAGTACTGCAGCTGGTATTACAAGTATGTTCATAGTTTGAATGCGTAACACAGGTAACCCCTAACGATAGTGTGTTTAACATTGACATTGACTGATAGCTTTTCACCAGAAACTGGAGATAAAATGATTTTGACCACACAGGCCAGATTATTAGCATAACCTTAATAACAAACTTAAACATAAAAACTGCACTTTCCGCCACATAGTTCCAGAAAAATACCACAGGTTCATATTCTATATCATAGCTGACATCATCAGCTGTACTTCATCGAGTTTTTTCACTTTCAAAAGCATCCAGCTGAAAGGTTACTGGTTTGATTCCCTGGTGGGGCACTGCTGTTGTACCCTTGGGTTAGGTACACAGTTGCCTCAGTAAATACCCATCTGTATAAATGAATAAAATTGTGAGTCACTCTGGTTAAGAACAACTAAGAAATGAAAAGACATGGAGACACATGTTCCTGATTCAGCTGTGACACATGTATAAATGGGACATTACTTTATATTTCTGTAGCAGTAATGATGAGCTCATGCTTTACAGTGCATGACATCATTAATTTTAGGCTCCTGCTATGTACTCAGCCCCCTGTCAGAATGAGCACCACCCTTCCCCAAATGTGAGATAAACTTTAAAACCAAATTTTCAGTCACACGTGGTTCCAGCTGATAATTCTGGCCATTTACCATTTTTTCAGTCAGTATTGGCCTTGCAAGGATTCTCTTATTTTATCCACCTTTACACTTATTTTTACATTTTGATGTTTGAAGTGATTTATTTTCATGATTTTCACACAATCAGCTAATGATTGGAAATAGTCTAAAGAACAGTCCTTGTTCTTGAATCAATACTCCAGCAATTGCCAATTAACTTTGTTCACAGCATAGGAGACATTTATAAACAATTTATACTTTGTGAATAATTGTGTGTATTCTTGTTGGTGTATATGTTATGCACCACTTTATTTGTATACTGGGGGAACGTCACTCATGGCAACATGGTCTCCTGAGAGTGACCAGGCTCAACTTCAACTGCTAGGGGCGGATGTTCATATTTCGGAACACAGAGGCCGATTTCAGTGGTCAGAAAATTCGGTCACCTGTCAGCGAATTAGGGTTGTGACCAGGCTCCTCATGGAGTCACAGATGATTACAGACAGGTGAACAGGGAGTAGACACACAAAGGTGAAGGAAGCCTACTGGTTGTTACAGGTATGTGATACACAACACAGGATAAGATAAGACTCTGTACGAGCTATTTGTCATTGTGAAGACAAATAATGTGAAACCGGCCAAAATATTAATACATTGAACAGGAAGTAGACAAGAAGCTTGTTCTTACAAAATACCTGTTCTGGCCAACAATAATTCATTTGGGAATTTGTTTTTTTAATTGTATTGAATCACAGAATGTGTTAAATAACCTGAGTGTCAGTGGCTGACAGGACACTTTTGAACAGGAATAGCCACAACACACAGGAAGACTACACTGTCAGTCAAAATGCAATACCGTTCAATGAATGGACACATTTTCAGAGTTCTGTGTCATCATACTGGGGCCAATATGTATTTTATTCTACAAAACTGTGGGGGCAGAGAAGGGTGCAAGCTGTACCCTAATGCTGTTAAGTAGGAACAGAAATGTGGAAGCTAAGCTGTGCTTACAGAATGTTTCACTGCACATGTTGCAGCTCTGAATAGGTAGCCTGCATCTGAACCATAATGACATTGTCAGGGGTGCGGGCATGGACTCAAATGCAGACCAGGCGAGTGCGGGTTTCACAGACTTTAATAGAATCACTAGGCAGGCTCGAAGTCGTAACAGGCAGGGCAAAACACCGGGGAGTCCGAATGAACGCAAGCCGGGAATCGGCAACAGGAGCAGGCGGGGTCGGAATCCTGGAGGTCAGTCAGATCAGGCAGACAAGGCAGGAGCGGCAGGCAGAGACGATGTAGATGATCAGGCAGGAATCAGAGATGAAACAGGGCAACACAAAAAGTAGGTGGGAATGAACCAGAGGAAAAACGCTGGACGAACTAGCAACAAGACACAGACGAACGGGACATAAGTAGGGCAGGGCTGATGGGACAATGGGATGCAGGTGAGCAGGCAGGCAGGTGGAGCGATCAGGAAATCAGGTGGGCAGGGACCGGGCGGAGAGCAGGGCAGGGCTGAGACACAAGAAAAACAGAAGCACATGGACAACAACAACACAGCTAGGAGGCTGGAGTACTGACAGACATGCTTTAAAGAGCCTACTTTTTGGAGTGACTTGGTCTAAATAAAACAACAGCAGATTAATTATGCTCCTGAATACATGGGTGTGCCTTATGGAAATGAGTGATCAATCTGTTTGTTTATATCATAATCTATACATTTTTCTGCCATTGTCTAGAATGTTTTTAATAAGGCTCTTAAATGCACTCCAGGTTCTCTAACCACACATGTTCTAGGATGTTGTCTATGGCTTGTGTTGCTTTTTTATAAAGAGGTGTGTTTTAATTTCGGTTCTGTGCAATGTGGGTATGTGCATCATTGTCTGCTGTGTTTTTGGTATTTCTATACCAATGCCATGCAAATAAATCTCTGTTCTTTCTAATCTATCTGTGCTGGTATTATACTGCTGCTCTGGGGCCATTTTGTCATTACACTCACACTAAGAGGCAGTTCTGGTCAGTGTGAGCGTTAGGTGTTCAGGTCAGTGTTCTGTTTATTGAATTTAGTGATCCTGCTGCTCACAGCACTGAGTCATTCAGGGAACCCTGGGCTCCGCCCTCCAAGGCAAACGCACCTCATTCACCAAACACAAGACTACAGCAGCTGTAGTGAGACATTATAGGAACACCTGTCAAAGTTACCAAGGAGCTCCAGTTTTATAGTGTAGCTTAGCGCTGGGTCAAAATTAGGGGCCAAAATGTTTCAGAAGAGGCTTACATTTGGTTTATGATCAGTTTATATATATTTTATTAAAGGCAACAATTATCATTGGGTTGGTGGACGTTTGTGAAAACAAGGTTAAATGAAATTGTGTCCTGCCAAGACAAATTATCACATTTATAAGTAAATCTATTCTTGCACTGAAATGGTAGCACATCCTCTGAGATAACCTCAAAGGAACATACAGCATTACAATAAATGCATTTCTAAATGCTTATCAAACTTATTTACACATACTGTTTTCAGAGGTCTGCTGTACACTGGTATAAACCTGAGGGAGATTTTTCTTCTGTCTATACATTTGTACCCAAGTTTTACTCAACTAAACGCACAACAAAAATGTAATCATTGCACAGGGAGAGTGACTTTCAAAGCACATTGATAAAGCAAAAACAAACCTGACCATGCCCTGCCCCTCCTTTTTTCCCATGATGCAGTGCAGCTGTGAGGGCTGCATCCTGCAGCGCAGGCGTTTGCTGCTGCAGGGTATCGGTGAGATGACTCACGCACAGAAAGCGAGAGAGCGCTGCAGAGGGGCAGACAGGTGCAGACTCCCAGGCGGGACGTCCGGGGCCTCTCCTCTCTAACCAATGCTTTTGTTTGTTTGCGCCTCCATCCCTTGTTTTGGGACAGAAATAAAGACAGGCGTCTCTGAAGAACATGCACAGGATGTTGATGAATGTGTGCCAGAGGTTAGGCCTGAGTTTGAGGTCTTCCTCAGGGTAAGTGAAGCACATCAGGCAGCTGCTCTGAAAGCCATGTGCAGGAGGGCCTGCTCCAGCAGGAAGGTCGCTCTTCTGACAGGATGAATCTAACAGCAAAGCGAGGGTCCTGGGCAACCAAATGTTGCCCATTCAGGTTCCCTACGGATTCGACCACACTGAGTCTTTCCTGATTTTAATTCTGCCCATAAAGTGGCAGCTCAGAATCCAACCCATGGGAGCCTCAATGGTAAAAGCACAGGGTAGTTACCCCCCCCCAGTCTTGAAAGAACCGTCACATTTCAGTTTGGGATGGTAAGAGCTGATATATACTCCATGCACAGTGTAACTGTAACTGCTGCACCAGCGGTATGATGAGCTACCATAACCGCCAGTCCCACAGAGGGTCACCCTGCCTGTCGCATGCCTCCCAGATTTTGTAACAATGTGCAGCTGCGTTAGATGATTGGTTGATGATGAATACTGTCACGGCTGGAATGCAAACTGACCAATAGGATCAATGGGTCAGAACTAACGGTTTAGGTGGTTGTTACATACGACCAATCACTGCCCTGGGAAAACCCAAAAAGCATGAAGCTGGTGAGGGCTGCTGCCACACCCATGTATGCATTCAGATTCACATGCAAACTGTAAGCATAAATCAGCAATAAGTAATAGTTCAGCCTCAGGGCATTGCTCACCAGTGATAGGTTGACTTTTCTTAGCTCCGGTCCAATCACAAACAACTAAATTTCCTGTTGTTCATGCTTTTCCACACACATGCTCAGAGACATATGTAGCAGACAGGATAACAAGCACTGAGACACCTCAAGATGAGTATAAGAGTACAGAAGACTGTTTCCAAGCAGAGGTGACCTCTTATCTGACATCACTGGCACAGGTGAGCTTACTGGCCCATCTTAGCCAGTGTAGTGGACACATTCAACTGCTCATCCTTCAGAACGCCCCTTTAGACACAGGCTGAGAAGGAAAAGGTTGCCCTGTCTTTTATAACAGGTGTAATTAAGTGTGGTATGTGATAAGGTCGAGTCACTGCGGACTGCCATGCGGTGGGATCAGAAACCACAGATAAGGATGTGAGAGCCTGAGGTTCACCCTTTTCTGATGGCCTCTCTGGTGCGTTCGGTGATCTCTGGCAGACAGCGTGGGTTTGGCTGAGTCAGAAGAACAGCCAGAACAGGAGCAGCCTGTGCCATAACACCCCCACACTGCTCACACTGCAACAAAACCAGAAAACCCACACTCCAGCACCCCAGACTCAACACACACCAGCACTGAGACTGAACACACACCAGCACTCTGAGACTGAACACACCAGCACTTTGAGACTCAACATACTGTAGCACTCTGAATAACTGGGTTTGTGCATTCTGATGTGTTGAACTGGGCAAATTGTAGTGTTTGATGCAAACAGAACACTATTATGAATTAATCCAGTGTCAATACCACAGGAGAGGAGCCCTGCATGGCATCTGAGTAAAGACTGACATCTAGTGGTCACATTTGCTAATTACATTGTATTACAGCAGGAAGGCAATTTGTGAAAATGCACTATAACATGCCAATTATTTTTATGTTTTAAAGTATAAATTATATTATAACATATGATATTTTAACATTTTCTACTTTCATAATGTTATTTTTAGTCACTGTTGTGCACATAGGCGTCTTTTGCGCTGGGGACGCTGGGGACATGTCCCCACCACTTTTTGTCGTGGCCCATTTCATCCCCACCACTTTAAGAAGGTGTGAACACTTCAAACCCGTCGTTGTCCCCAGCACTTTTCAAAACAAACTGACGCTCATGGCTGTGCAACGTAACGCAAAAATGCAGTTTTGAGCCCCCTAGTGGCTGAGTTTGGAAGTTGCTGCATTTTGAATGCAGGCTGAATCAAGGCCGGGTTCAGTCCCGCAGTGATCAGCAGGCAGTGACCCGCAGCCCACAGTGGGCTTCATGGCGGCAGGCGGTTCGGCCAGGGTTCACTCTCTCACCGCTCCCAGGCACCCTGCGATTTGCCAGAGGAGTTTCTCAGATGATGTGAGTGGCGCGTAGTGTAATTAGGTAATAGGATGTGAATATATGTGTAAAAAATATAATGATATGTAAAATATGTAATTACACAGTGTAATTATTCCTACTGTCTATTGTAACATGTCATATAACTGTTGTTAAAATTAAAACAATAAATAAAATTGAACAAACAATTGACTAAACAAGAGAATGGGTCAGGACACAGGGATAGAAGACAATGTGAGAAATGAGAGAAGAATAGATTTACTCATTAATACATTTATATTCTCACACGCGAGAGCAGGAAGCTGCTGATCAGTCTATGCATTCATTTATTCATATTCATATTTGTGGCTGGCATGCTGAGATGTGTTGGTATGTGGTAGAACAGGCCAGGAGGCGTGTAGTTGGTGCGCTCTTCACCGTAGTGCGCTGTGCTGTTGTGTGCGAAACAGCCACTGGCTGCAGGTGAGTGCGTCAGAGGCATGCAGTCATTTCACTCCAGCTCTCCTGCACTGCTGGGGAAGTCTTAGCAGCGAGACGAACCTAATGCATATTCAGTGGCTCCAAACAGGCTTGATTAAAGGGAAAAAACTGGGAGGACTCAGTGAAGCTACAGTTACTTTTAGCCCATAACTGTCTCTGTTGCTCAGCCTGGGAGTGAGAGGGAAACAGGGCCAGAGGACAGAGTGAGAAATGAGAGAAGAAGAGATTTCACTTATTATTACATTCACAATCTCACACATCACAGCAGGAAGTTGGTGATCACTTTGTTTGTTTGACATGCTAAGACATGTTGGTATGTGGTATAACAGGCCAGGTGAGCACTGAGAAACTGAAAGTAGAAACCGTACCTGTTGCAGCATTCCACCTTCATCTCCCATAGCAGAGAGCAGACAGTCAGATGGAAGCTCTGTGTGTGTGTTCTCTCCCTCAGTATTGAAGAGGCTCCATTCTATGTCAGGAGTCTTGACTGGGCTCTGACGGACACCCAGCTGTGCAGAGTCCAGCGTGAGAGAGAACATCTGGAGCCCCCAGCATAGCTGCTGAGTGACAGACTGAGATCAGGTAAGAACACCTGGCACCTGATCAGAACAGCAGGCAGGTAGAACACTCTGTGGGCTTCAGTGTTTTAGCCACTGTACATACAACAGCAGAGCAGCTGAATCTCACATAGACCTTCTTTAAGTACCTATTTATTACAGGGAGTTATATGTAAACTGTTATGAACAGGTAACTAAAGCAAACTGATGGGCTGTAGCCCTGTTTAATTCTGGGTTCCCTCATTAAGTAGTTCTATATATATTCATGACCTCACATAGAAAAACAGTTACAAATGAAATCAAGTTTTGATTTCATTTCAACTTTTTTTAAATAATATGCACCTCATGTATTGCATTGGAACTCTGTTTTAATGTTTCTACTTAATACTGTTCACAAGTAAACCAAATGTGAATCACAACAGAAACTGTAAAGCTTTTTTGTGATGTATTAAAATGCAATATTGGCTGAAACAGATCAAACATGTAAATAAGTACTGGGGAGTTTAGTTATTTATTTAAAATCAGCTTTAATACATACACAACAATTAACATAAATTTACATGTATTTGTTTCTCCAGAGATGAAGGGCGATGGGTCAGAGTATCTGTGTTTAATCTTCCTGTTTGAGGGCTCTGTGTGGGGCTTTTCTCCTGGAGGGGAGGGGGGGGGGTCTGGTGAGCTGGTCCAGGACTTCACTCAAATATTACAAAAATGTATTATTATGGTCTGGAAATTATATGTAAAAGCCTTAAAATTAAAGAAATATTTCTCAACATTAACCTCAACCTCAACCTGCGAGGTTAAATACATGCAGGATATTTACGTATCAAATCCTCTGTTTCCCTCCACAGTGGATGTGACTCTGGACCCTGATACAGCTCATCCCAAACTCATCCTGTCTGAGGATGGGAAACAAGTGAGATATGGAGACACATGGCAGCATCTCTCTGACACCCCAAAGAGGTTTAATTATAAAAACTTTGTCCTGGGAAAGGAGGGTTTCTCCTCGGGGAGATTTTACTATGAGGTGCAGGTTGGGGAGAAGCCTAAGTGGACTTTAGGAGTGGCCAAAGAGTCCATCAACAGGAAGGGGGTTATTACACTGAGACCTGTGAATGGATACTGGAGCATATGGCTGAGGAAAGGGACTGAGTACAAGGCTCTAGTTGGTTTCCCTGCCCCCTCCCCCTGAGAGAGAAGCCCAGGACAGCGGGGGTGTATGTGGATTATGGGGGGGGTCAGGTCTCCTTTTTCAATGTGGAGGCCAGGTCTCATATCTACTCCTTCACTGGTTACATCTTCACTGAGAAACTCTATCCATACTACAGCCCCTATCTCAATAAATATGGTAAAAACTCTGCCCCACTCATCATCTCCTCCGTCAATTGCACCAACTGAATATTTCCTGGGAAATCCAGTTTTATTCTGGTAAGAATATATATATTTTGAGTTTGAAGTTTTCAGAGGTATGTGGTGTAAAAGTGGGCGTGAGCTGTAAGGATTGTGATATATTGCTGATGCTGCAGAAATATGACACCTCTTTAATCTCCATGCAAACTGCTGCAGTCCTGTTTCACAGCTCTGACTCTCATCACTGCATCATGAATAAAGGGATTCTTTTTCATATTATTCTCCTTTATGTTTCCTTGATGTAAATTGAATGAATAATGAAGAAATTAATAAAAAAAAATATTTTTCCAATGTTAAAAAGGGCTTTGTCTATGAATCATATGAATTGTATGGGGTAATTTTTAATGAAAAATCTCTTCTTCCATGTTGTGAAACAACATGTCTGATTTGGGTATAATTGTGTTCCTTCTCTTACTCAGATAACTGTTTATCATTTATAATGTTTATTCATACTCCTGTCCGTATCCATGTGTGGCTCTGCATTCCATACTAAAGGGTAGCATTATGACAAGTCTGCACTACTAAAGGTGCTGATGTCTGCAGCAGCTGATGTATAAAAAGGCTGCTATCAGGTCTGCTCTCAGAAGCCTGTAGTGAATGACAGTGTTTCTATACCAATGGTACAGCAAACAGCATTAATTACTCCAGTCATAAAGAGCTCAACCACTGAGGAGTGGAATAGTGACTGGGTAGCTACAGCAGCTGTAAAGCAATTTTCATCACTGGGACCAAAACTATGAATAATTCACAGCTGAAGGGCACCAGGAATGCAAAACACATAAGATTGCATATGATGAGCTAACTACATCATCTGTGTTCTTATGTTCCCAGCTGAATCTGTGTGAATGTTAGCTAGTTATGTTAGTGCACTAACAGTGCAGTGCCTGGAGGACTTCAAAGCAAATCAAAGTAAAGTTCCATGGAAAGATTCCCAAAACTGTGGCAGCTGCTGTCATTCTGCCTGCAAATAATTCTCACTCCAGTGTCACAGGGCCCAGGTGTGGGGTCAGGTGAACAGGTAGCAGTTCCTCTACAACAGGAACACCGATCAGACAGATAACGTTTGGCTTTCATTGAACAAAGTTCCTCTCAGAGGAATGAGCATCAACACCAGGAGTCCAGTGGTGAAACCAGCCACTGCCAACCAACCACTTACTGAACCACTGCCTCCCACTGCCAGCAATAGGAATAGGTGTGATTCAGGCAATACATAAGCAGTAATGGCCCAGAATCTCTAGCATTTCTCTAAAATCAAATAAAACAACAAATAAACACAAATGTGACCATACATTTTGTATGCATCACACCAATACCCTTAATGATTTTACACCCTAACTTCCCTCATGATGAAATCCTTTGAAAAACTGGTTAAAAACCCAGTTCCTCCTAGATCCACTGTAGTTTGCCCTGCATGATGCTACTATGACCTACTTCATTTCTTATATAAGCACCTCAGGCCACTTCTTTGTCAGATTTAAAACCAAATAAAAGTACTGCTATACCCTCATCACACACAACCTTTAGGCTTTGATTGGATGGAAATTTTTATCTACTGCATTTGAATTTTTTAAACATGAAATCAGTTTGATCAGAATTTGTAATCGGTTTTGCATCCATAATTTAAAAATTAACTGCGTTATTTGTAATACTCAAAAACTATAGCTCTGCGTAATCGGAACGTCGGATCAGAAATACAGATTTTCATGTGCAAACGCCTAAAATATATTTAACTTGGTTCATGTTACAGTTTGACTCGTGTTTCCTCCTATCAGCTCTGCAGTGAGAAAGAGAAAGTGAAACATTAATAAACGAGTTGCCGAGAGATTAACTCGAGGAGGGAATGTTCCGCAGCGTTTTACCATTTATTTGCTGGTGTTATTTTCTCTAAACAGTAAAATATTTCTCGCTGCGTGTGGAGACAGCGCACAGATCCCATTGTATCCAGGTTTGATAAACTCGGAGTGATACGGACTGCAGGTAAGAGCGCGATATTGCGCGTTCTGAGGGAGGATCAGGAAGTTCCGCGGGTTTCTCACTCGGGCCTTTATTTCAAATATCTGTGAAATGATAGACAAACGAACAGGTGAACTGGCGATAATAGACGATGTTAAAGTCTCCCTTGTGTGCTTAAGAAAAGTCTGTGTGTGTGACTGTATGTAAGTGTGTGTGTGTGTGTGTGTGTGTGTGTGTGTGTGTGTGTGTGTGTGTGAGAAATTACACATTTCTGCTCATGATATAATACGTTTCGCGCGTTTGAGATACGAAATTTTCACGATTCGATATCCCCCGAGAGATAATGCTGATAGAAAATCCTGTTTATCATATTACAAATGTTAATGTCAGATAAGGTCATAGAATTATCATATGATATAATAATACACACACACACACACACAAATTTGGATCAAGTTGTTACATCTCGGTCTTGTCAGAGCGGCTCGTCATTGTTCCGACTTCCTCACCTAACCGTGGCGTCACATGGTGGTGCCATCAGTAAGACGTAGTTCTAAATGGATTAAAAATGCAAAAGCATTCAACAGGAGTCAATTATAAAATTAATAGGAGTAGATAAAACAATAAGATCGTATATAAAGTATTATTGGATGTGATTAAAAACACTTATAAACATTTTTTATCATATCTTTTTAATCAGGAGATATTTCAGGTGTGCCAGTGTTGCCTAAGGTGTTCACACTGAGGTTGAGAGGAAGGACAGAGATGTGTATAGGTGTTTGTATGTTGTGTGAGTGTGTATATACTGTATGTAGTTCATTGTTCCATATGTTTAGCATGTTAAGATGCTAAGTTGGCATGTGGTATAACTGTAATCATGGACATACAGACTCTTTCTACTGAAGCGAATCATTTGGTTCAGTTAAGTACAATGATTCGGTTCCCAGAGTCACTCACTCATTCAGTAACCCCCACCCCCCAAAATAAACTGACATTTAAAAAAACACAGGTTGTACAATAGATAAAACCAGTAGGTGATTTGTTCATTTTTAACAGGGGGGGTGGCAGAAGCACATATAGCACTCTCTGCTACTAACTAGGGGATGGAGAGGGGGAAGGGCAGGTTAACAAGGGGGATGCATTTTGGTCATTTTGCTAACAAGGGGGATAGCATCCCCCCTCAACCCCCCTAGATTTTATCCTACTGGATAAAACACACACACACATACACATACACACACACAAAATTCTGTCAACACTGATGTCACTAAAATAAATTAATCACGGACATATTTCTTATGGAAACAACGTTAAAGAAATTGCAATTTGACTACGTTAAAAATGTTCACATAAATATTGAAAAAAGTTTTGGCCTATAACAATTTTAAATTCCTCAGTAAAATTCTGGTGAGGTTGCCTGATGGCAGAGTCAAATGAAGAAATCTTTAGAATAATGGACCAGCACACACAGTACATTGAAAAAATTGTTACAGAATATTAATTCATTCACAAACTGCAGAACACTGGTCTGTGTGTTTTCTCCCTCAGTATTGAAGAGGGTCCATTCTGTGACACAGCCAAATGTATGAACTATGATGTTTAAGATTATATATGTACACCTTAATAATTTACTGACATTTACATGCGTTTGTCTCTTACAGAGATGAAGGGCGATGGGTCAGAGTATCTGTGTTTAATCCTCCTGCTCCTCCACCAGACCTCTGTCTCCAGACCAGGTACAGCACATCTTCACCTGCACTCTCACTGACTGCAGCACTGACATCTAAAGTGTGTGTCTTACACAGCTGATACTGTGTCATACACTGTGTGTCTCCAGGAGAATCACAAGTCTCAGTCTGTGCTGTTGTTCCAGCTGCAGTCTCAGTCTGTGCTGTTGTTCCAGCTGCAGTCTCAGTCTGTGCTGTTTTTCTCTCCAGAGGAGTTCCAGGTTCTTGGTCCAGCTGATCCTGTTGTTGCTGTAGCTGGTGAAGATGTTGTTCTGCCCTGTTACCTCAAACCCAGCATCAGCGCTGAGGACATGGAGGTGGAGTGGTCTAGACTTCACTCCACAGACAGACTGGTGCATCTTTACCAGGAGAGAGAGAACAGAAATGAGAAACAGATCCCATCTTACAGAGGAAGGACAGCACTGTTCCCAGAGGAACTGAAGAAAGGCAACGCTTCACTAAGACTGAGCAGTGTGGAGGTCTCTGATGGGGGAAGATATCAATGTTTCATTGACTCTGGAGAGTGGTTTGAAGATACTTCACTTCTTTTGGACGTAAGAGGTCAGTAATTTTGCTCATAATGCAATTCAGTTTGAAGCTGATTTAATGTTATTTTCATAAAACATCTTTCTATACCTTGACTTTTCAACAACTGATATTCTTACTCACCCTCTCAAATGTACAATGAATGAGTGAGTGAATGAGTGAGTGAGTGAGTGAATGAATGAATGAGTGACTGAGTGAGTGAGTGAGCAATACTAATGAGTCTCCCTGTGCGTTTCAGCTGAGCTGTTCTATCGTGCTCGTTCCTGGAAGGTGGCCTTTGCTGTGTTCTTCACTCTGGCTGCTCTTACTCTCATTGGATCTGCTGTTCTAATCCATCGCCATGTGAAACTGCGCAGAAAGAAAGGTGAAACTCTGATCCATCTCAGTCACTGGATTATGAAATGCTCTGTTGGTTTCTGTAATATTGCAGGACATTAATATTTACAAATATTCTAAATATTGTACTCCAGGTGTGCTTACCTGTTTGTAGGATTTAAGCAAGTTTAAGCCACTTCCCAATGTGGTTATCACAACAAGTCTAAACATTTGGATAATTAAATATTTGTGTAAAATAATAGGTCTGCACAATGTATAACACATGAAATGATTATCTCTGGAGAATACGCACTTTGAGTTTATCTGTGAGAAACAGCTGCTAATGTTCACCTCAGCAGAGAGAAACAGCATAAATATCAGACTGATCTGTTAGTGCTGATCATGGATAGAGCAGAAATGTAGAAAAGTTTAAAGCACATGGTGATTCAGCTGTAGGGGGAGAGTTTGTGAGGAGAATCAGCTGATCTCACTTTAATCTGAATTTGTACACCTGCAGGTCTGCTCTCCCTACAAGTGGGTAAGTAATGTGTGTGAGAGAGATTCACACTATAATTTAACTAAATTTAAACAGAGTTTTAGCCTGTGATGTTTAGAGATTGTTCCATGTGAATTCCTCTTGCATGTCACTCAGGTATCCATTTGCCTAACAACAGACTCACACTGGCTGCATCACAAATTTTTATGAATAAGAACACTTTGAACTAGTAACTTTTAAATACTGTAACTTTTAAACTTCATTTTTAGCAGCCAGCTTGCTGCCCATGCAGCTTCGTCTCCAGGGTCAGCTCAGGGTAGCAGTTAGTTTCCCATAAATGGGGATGTAGGATCAGATTTCCCAACCCAAACCACAACCTTGACCGTTATAAGGTGAAAATCTAAACTGATTCTGATCCTTTTTTTCTTACTCACAAGAGTAGTTGAGGAAGCTTTTTTTCTTGGTATGACAGTTTCCCTCCACACACACACACACACACACACACACACACACACACACACACACACACACACACACAGAGCTGTGTGTAGTACATTGTATTCCAATCAGGCAATAATAATAAGTGCATATCTTAACAGCACCACTAGGGGGAGTGCATTGTTTGCAGGTATCAAGCAGATTGGCACTTGCATGATATTAAATAATGTGTTACAAGCCAGTTACGCAAGCAATTTTCATTTGCCTCCTGCAGAGTCCTGCAGTAATACAGTGCATACAAAGACAGACACATTTTTTCATGGAAAAATCACAATTTCCACCAGAAAATTCTGGCGACAGAATTTTTTAATGAGAAAAAAAAATCATTCTGGTAACTTTATCCTTTTTATAATTGACAGATGAGGTTTCTGCAGAGAGAGGTAAGCATGTCTTGATATATAGTCCTGTGCTGTGTCTTCATTGTTATTATTTTTAAATCATAATTTGCAAAGAGAAGTGCAAACATATCACAATAATGCGTATTTTACAAAAATAAAAACAGAAAAGTAAATCAAAAGGAAAATGAAGGGAAGATTTCAGAAAAAAAGAACACTTCCATACCTGACTAAACACTACACAGGTGTGTACTAGAAAGAATTTTCCATAGAAAACAACAAAACTTTTGCACACCGTGGTCTTTGCAAATCTCATTTGATAAACTGGCCTTTTAGATACATTTTTGTGTGAAAACCCTGCACAAAACACTCAGAGCAACAAAAGTGCCATCAAGAGGTCTAGTACCAAGAAAGCAGCCGCAGAATTGGAATATGGACCACATTTACGCTGCTAATATAAAACATTAAATATAATTATCAGTCATGGATTAGTTTGCATTTACAGTATTTAAGTCAACATTTCAATGAATTCTCCTCTCAGTGAGTTAAATCTGTTTTCTTACATCTGCAGATCAGCTTGTCCAAGAGCTGGGTAAGTAGAATGTGTGTGTGTGTGTGTGTGTGTGTGTGTCTCAGAAAGAGAGAAGGAGAAAGAGGGAGAGGCTAACACCTCTGTCATCACAGCCAAATTATGGTGCATCTAAGAGAAACAAGTAACACAAAAAGAAATGCTGGAAACATTTCAGATGGGCCTGAAACAGAATATGAATATCCAATGTGAAAATTACAAAAAAAACACACAGAAGAAAAGAAAATGAAAAATGGTTTGAGTTGGATTAAAAATACATGAGAAAACACATCTGAAAACCAAGAAAAGCAGGATTTACATCTTGGTTTCTGTGAAGCTTTAAAAGAAGAACACACTCAGAATGAAAACAGCAATAGACTCAAAATCATCTGAAAGCCACTGAAGAATCAATTCATTCTAACCACTGCTGGGAAAACTGGAATTCCTTACATGAGAACAACATGATAAAATGCAGATATATAGAAAAATCATTTTTAAAAATTATACTTCCATTCAATGAACCGGGAGCAAAATCAAATATATGAAAAAGGGGAAAGAATTCTGTAGCATCATGAGTCTCATAAACTTGCTTATCCAGCACAATACCCTGAGTCAAACTGGATTCTTACCAGAGTATAAATCATATTTCACCCAACACACTCTGACTGATTAACATGTGAAACAAAACTGAAATTTTTGCCTGCTTTGGAGATTTCTAGAATGTCTTTGACTCCATTTGTCATGAAGGTGTTTTCTCTAAGCTGACTGAAAGTGGTGTCAGGGAAAACATATGACTTAATAAAATCAATATACAGAAATAATAATTGTGCTATCAGTAGTGCTAAATTATGCCAACTCTGTTCTTCCTGCATATAAATAAATATAATTAAATTAAATATAAATAATTTTTAAATATTATATTATGGTTGATACCAGTCTATGCAGGAGGATCCGTGCAAGAATTTTTCCTGCGATGGAGAGCAGGGTTATCCCCCTGTAGTTTGAGCAGTCTGACTTTTCCCCTTTGTTCTTATACAGAGTGATGATCACTGCATCTCTTAGCTCTTGGGGAAGTTTACCCTGTTCCCAGCAGCAGGTGAAAAGTTTGTGTAGTTTAGTGTGCAGTGCCGGGCCTCTGTGCTTCTGTACTCTGCGGGAATGCCATCAGCTCCTGCTGCCTTTCCAGTCTTCAGCTGCTCGATTGCTTTGAGGGTCTCTTGCAGTGTGGGGGCCTCGTCCAGTTCTGCTTTCACTGGCTGCTGAGGTATGCAGTTGAGTGCAGTGTCTTGAACTGTGCGGTTGGCGCTGAAGAGGGTCTGACCAGCGGTTCAAGATGGAAGGCTTGTCTGTGAGAAGCGTCTCTGTCTGTGCTGTGCAGTGGGCTCTGGACTTGATGAATTGGGCCATAGATTGACTTCAGGGCTTCGTAAAAGCCTCTGTGGTCTCCGGTGTCAGCGCAAATCTGAATCTTCTCTGCAAGGTCCGTCCACCACTTGTTCTGGAGGTACATACTCAAAGCTTGCGCTGAAGATTGTATGTGATGTTTGTAGACTTTAGGAATTAGGCAGAATTACTAGAACAACCTACAACACCTGGTCTCAGTCTGTATGACTCTGAAATTAAATTCCTACTTTACACAGCAGACCTGGTTCTGCTGTCAGCAACAGAAGAGGGTCTACAGCAGAACCTGGATCTGTTACAGCAGTTCTATCAGACCTGGGGTGTCACCATTAACCCCCAAAAGCCTAGAGAACTAATATGTCAAATAAAGTCTTGAAGTCGGGAACCAAATACAAATTTATTCTGGGATCAACAAAAAATTGAGCAACAACCAATCTCAATTTGAAACTCAGCTCAGCTGGAAATTTCAGCAGGGCCATTAATGAACTGAAAGAAAAGCAAGACTGACTTTCTATTCCATTAAAAAGCCAATTAATTTTGACATCCCAGTTAGGACTTGGCTCAAAATATTGAAATCATTCATTGAACCGATGCACTGTATGGCAGTGAGGTGTGGGGTTAAATCATGAATGAGGAAAATGGGACAGAAATTAAATGGAAACCCTGCATGCAGAGTTCTGTAAAACAATCCTCCAGGTAAAGAGGAAAAGAAGGCATCCAGGGCAGAATTAGGATGGTACCTTTATTGATTCATGTTGAAAAC
>CM032891.1:30852389-30882389 GCA_019176425.1 Megalops atlanticus
TGGACCAACAGCACAGATTGAGACTTGTGATCCTCCTGGAGACACACAGTGTGTGACACAGTATCAGCTGTGTGAGACACACACTTTAGATGTCAGTGTTGCAGTCAGTGAGAGTGCAGGTGAAGATGTGCTGTACCTGGTCTGGAGACAGAGGTCTGGTGGAGGAGCAGGAGGATTAAACACAGATATTCTGACCCATCGCCCTTCATCTCTGGAAGAGACAAGCGCATGTAAATGTCAGTAAATTATTAAGGTGTACATATATAATCTTAAACATCATGGTTCATACATTTGGCTGTGTCACAGAATGGACCCTCTTCAATACTGAGTAAGAAATAAACGCACTAATGTTATGCAGTTTGTGAGTGAATTAATATTCTGGAACATTTTTTCAGTGTACTGTGTGTGCTGGTCCATTATTCTAAAGATTTCTTCATTTGACTCTGCCATCAGGCAACCTCACCAGAATTTTACTGAGGAATTTAAAACTGTAACAGGCCAAAAAAGAACTTATTCCAGTATTTATTTTTCTTACATAATCAAATTGCAGTTTCTTTATTGATATTATTTTCCATAAGAATATGTCTGTGATTTATTCATTTGTTTAGTGACATCAAGTGTTGAGAGAATTGTGTGTTTTTTATCTAGTGTCAACCTATGTTTTTTTTTTTTTTTTTTTTAAATGATCATTTTATTTTGGGGGTGGGGTTACTGAATGAATGAGTGACTCTGGGAACCGAATCTTTGTACTTAACTGAACCAAATGATTTGCTTCAGTAGAAAGAGTCTGTATGTCCATGATTACAGTTATACCACATGCCAACTTAGCATCTTAACATGATAAACATATGGAACAACGAACTACATACATACGCACTCACACAACATACAAACACCTACACACATCTCTGTCCTTCCTCTCAACCTCAGTGTGAACACCTTAGGCAACACTGGCACATCTGAAATAGCTCCTGATTAAAAAGATATGATAAAGATTGTGTATAAGTGTTTTTAATCACTTCCAATAATACTCTTTATGTACGATCTTCTTGTTTCATCTACTCCTATTAATTTTATAATTGACTCCTGTTGAATGCTTTTGCATTTTTAATCCATTTAGAACTACATCTTACTGATGGCACCACCATGTGACGCCACGGTTAGTTGAGGTAGTCTGAACTCTCTCTCTCTTTCTGTGTGTGTGTGTGTGTGATATCGTGAAAATTTCGTATCTCGACCGCGTGAAAAGTACATCATGTCATATCATGTGCATATCATTTCGCCCGCGCGCGCACACACACACACACACAGACTTCTTAACATCAGAAGAGATACGGTAACATCGTCTATTATCGCCAGTTCACCTGTTCGTTTGTCTAATATTTCACAGATATTTGAAATAAGGGCCCAAGTGAGAAACCCGCGGAACTTCCTGATCCTCCCTCAGAACGCGCAATATCGCGCTCTTACCTGCAGTCCGTATCACTCCGAGTTTATCAAACCTGGATACAATGGAATCTGTGCGCTGTCTCCACACGCAGCGAGAAATATTTTACTGTTTAGAGAAAATAACACCAGCAAATAAATGGGAAAACGCTGCGGAACATTCCCTCCTCGAGTTAATCTCTCAGCAACTCGGTTATTAACGTTTCACTTTCTCTTTCTCACTGCAGAGCTGATAACAGGAAATATGATTCAAACTTTAACATCAACCACATCAACTATAAAAAAAATCCGCGCATGAGCGAACGAACTTGCGGCGCTTGCTGACAGTCAATAGATCTGTATTTCCGATCTGATAGTTCCGATCACATGTAGCTAAAATTAATAATAATTATAAATAATGATTGCACAAACTGATTGCAAAATCTGATCAAACTAATGTGATTTGATGGTTATATGAGGATTTAAAATTAAAGTTATTTCAAAAACGACAACGCTGTGGTTTCATTAGCAAAAGCTGAGCAAATCAAAGTTTGTATAAATGTGCCTGACATAAAAGGTGATTTTGTCACATGCAGATTTATATATTACACTACCAGTGACATAAGTGGGTTTTAAAGAGCACTTCTTACTGATGTGCAATGAATTTACGGTAATTTGGGTCTTTACTCTAATAAAGTTCATTAGGTTTGCCTGTGTTGACATCAAAGTTCTGTTTGAGGTTAGTGACAGTAACCAGATATTTGTAACTATAGACTTCCTCCACTGCCTGATCTTTATGGTGGTTTGTTGAGGGTGGAGGGATGGTGTTTGAAATGATAACCATGTCTTCAGCTGTGAGAGTGAGTTATTACACCACTGTCCAAAGTCCTCTACAACTGGGCCATGACTGCTTTAATTGTATTGGAGGAGGCTTACACTTACAGTGTGGTATTGTGTGCCTTTTTTCCTGTGAGCTGCTGCAGTCATTAGTGTACAGGATGGAGAGCAGTGGGAGAAACACACATTCCTGCCAGGATCCACTGGAAGACAGAAGCTCTTCAGGCAGGCATCCATTCACCCGCACTGTTTAGGTTCTATTTGTGAAAAATCACTGCAGTAGATATAAATTTCCATACAATCAAAGAGTGAAGGTTGTGTGACGTGGGTATAGCAGCACTTTTATTTGGTTTGGTTTGGTTTGGAAGTGCTTATATAAGAAATGAAGTGGATCATACGGGGCTACGGGCAAACTACAGTGGATCTAGGAGGCACTGGGTTTTCATCACCAGCTCTCGTTTTTTCCAGTTTTTAGGATTTCATCATGAGGGAAGTTAGGGTTTCAGAGTGAGAATCTTTCAGGGTATTGGTGTGACGCATACAAAATGTATGGTCACATTTGTGCTTCTTTGTTGTTTTCTTTGAAGAAAGCCAAATGTTATCCGTCTCATATGTTGTCCTGTTTTAGAGGAACTACAACCTGTTCACCTGGCCCCACACCTGGGGCCTGTAACACTGGAGTGAGAATTATTTGCAGCCAGAATGACAGCAGCCTGCTTCCACAGTTTTGGAAGCCTCTCCATGGAACTCTACTTCCTCTGTAGTCTAACCATCCTGTGTTCTACACTCTGCTCAGCATGTTCCTTTCCTCATCCAGCATGTCTGCCATTTCAGCTCAAGGACCCGTTTAGGTGACTTTCAGCAGAAGGAAGCAGGAAGTCACCAGCCTCTTCTCTAAGCTCACACATGCTGGGAGGTATTGGAATGGCTCTTTAATATGGTCATAGCAAACAACTTAACCATGTTGGACTGGACCTCTGCTTTCATGTGTCTCACTGACTCTACAGTAGGCTCCCTGTGCTTCTTATTGTTCTTAAACGCTTACATATGGAGTGACAATAATTATAATTATTGTGAAAAATGTATAGGATAACAATAATTAGCTAACCTGATATTAGCTAGCAAGTTCGTGGACAGCTAATGTTAAAACTGGCAAAGTTTACTATATAGTAATACAGTCTTGCACTAACATAACTAGCTAACATTCACACAGATTAAGCTGGCAACATAAAAAACAGATGAACTGATGTTAGCTCACCATATTTGAACTCGTGTTTTTATTGTGGGTGCCTTTCGGTTGTGAATATTTCAGGGTTTTGGTCCCTGTGATGTTGGTGATGCTACCACAGCTTTGCGGGCGTGGCAGTACAGGACTACTGCCTGTACAGGTTTTCCAGTGTTAAGCATTTAGAGACGAGAAAAGACCACAGAAGTGAATGGTTTATAGGCTACTGTTACAAGTCCTTTTTTGAAGCCCAGTGACAACAACAAAACAATGTTGTTAAATAATGCTTTACTTACATTAGTTGCACAGGCTTACCCTGATAATACCACAGTAATGCATTTTCTGGACTCACTCACCATTAGAAGAGCTGAAGTCTACAAGACGTACAGTGGAATCTCCTGAGCATCTTTTCCTTCCATTCATGCAAGCACTTTCGTGTGAGGTCTCTCTCAAAGGAAAGTTGCACCAGCCAGGCCTTTCGTGAATGCAGCATAGACTGATGGTGGTCTGTGAAGACATTTCTCAAAACTGAGAAGGAGTTCTCACACTTAGCACCACCAGAGGGACTTTCCTGTGTGTGCATCATTGACTGATTGTTCACATCTGTTTGCAATTAATCTGAGTGTTTGGTGTATTTAAACCCCACCTGTTGTATTGTTCCCTGCTCAGTCTTGAGCTTGCCTGCACGCTGGGTCTTCCTGTGCCAAGGTTTTGCTCGCTCAGTAAAGTTTCTTTCTTTCTTTCTTTCTTGTAATCCTCCTGTGTGTCTTCAATGATGTCTGCATTTGGGTCCCTCCTGCTCATCCATTACAGGTAACCATACGCAGTCTTATGTGTTTTGCATCCCTGGTGCCTTTCGGCTGTGAATTTGTCAGGGTTTTGATCCCATTGATGAAACTGTTAGTGATATTACCATGCATTGTCTTTGCTCCTGTAGTTTCTCTGCAGGCGTGGCAGTACAGGACTACAGCGCCATCTTCAGGGCTCTCTGTAGCTATCCAGTCAGGCTCGGAGCCAGCAGGAAATACAGAGGGTTGCAGCTGCAATCCGCAGGGGCACACAAAAAGCCATAAATGCTATGTAGACATCAGGATGTAAGGAGACATAAATGAACAGTTCCCACCCCTGATCATGGAGCGACAGAGAATGCTCCTTCCCATCTACTACAACAACCGAAAGAACGGCAACAGGGTGAGTCTGATCTCTGACAAACTCTACATAGACAATAACTTAAGGATCCAAATATTACCCCTTGGCTTGAATGACTTTGTTATACAAACCTTTGGAACCAGTGACTGTCTTTAAACTGAGAGCTGCTGAAAACATAACTGTCTAACCCTAATAATGTAGCTAATGGTTTGAATATGGAGTCCCTGCGGGAAGGAGGTGGAGAAAACAAATCATACATGTGTGTATATTAGTGCTTGTACAGTTATAACTATATATATGCACTATGTGTGTGTATGAATGTGCATATATGCATATGTGTGTATGTAGATATATGTGCAGATGTGTATATATAAGTACAGTTACAATGAGTGATGATGTTTAAGAACAGGCCAGTGAGTGACGTGCAGGTATGATGATGCATAGCTTTTAACATCTAAATTTTTTTCTTTTCCTTTCTTTTCTTTCCTCCCTAAGCTGCATTGCACCTCCCGTGTACACACACTTTCACCCACTCCTGTGGTTATAACCCACTTGAGTCAGCACTTACAATGTCACTGTACCTGTATACTACCCCACTGACGAATGCGTATGTACTTATGTTTAGGCATGTGTCTATGTGTAACATTACATCAGCACCTTAGATGGTATCCCCTCTCTGCTCCCTTCCCCCACTTCTCCTTCTTCTTTCTCTTCCCTTTCTCCTTCTTCTGTTCCCCTATGCCCCCGCTTTTAAACAAGCTGTGGCTCCAGTGCGCAGTACACACAAATGTTGCCACTTGTTCCTCATTAACTGCTAACTCCAAACCTCCTTGCATTTGGTATAAGTATAGTCCCCAAAGGTGTGAATGTGCGAGTATGTTTGTGTGCCCCGAGAGCAGTGCTTATTGTTTCATATGATTTGTGTGTGGGTGCATCATTTTGGGCTTCTTCCAAGCATCATGGCGAGACATTTGAATGTCACAAACCTTGATTGCAGCATATGTTGTATGGTCAAAGCCAATAGGCTAAAGCTACTGCTCTTCCCTCTCCGTTATGCTGCAAAGATCTTGGGGCAGTGATAACCTAGCGGGGGGTGAGGCGAACTTGTTGCCGGAGGGTTGCGGATTCGTCCCCTAAGCCGGTGGGAAGAAACCAGAGGGGAAAGTTAAGAACCACACTATCCCATCTCTAGACCCAATCCTACTGATGAGAGGTGGAGAGCAGGCCTTCCTGAAACAACAGCTCTGACAATGCAGCCTCTAACCCAGATTGCTCTGAGGAAAGCTAGCCCACCATTGAAATGCCTGGGGGCAACACCCCAGATAACGCAGCTTTCAGTCCTCTCTGCTGGAGTGAAACAAGCCTGCCCCTGGCAAGTGTGAGTGCGTGTGTGTGTGGGTGCATGTGCGTGGGTGCATTTGTGCGCGTGGGTGCGTAGATGCGTGAGTGTGGGTGCTTGTGTACGTGCGCGAACTCAATAACATTTACAATTGGCAACCCCCTCTACCCCATCACCCCAACTTCATTCTCTTTCCTCCATCTCCTTTCCCTGCCATGTACCTCTCTCTCTATCATCCTACTTCACCCCAGCCACACCTCTCTTTGCCATCACTCTTTATTAGGATTCTTACTTTCACTTTTTAGTATCTATCCGTTATCTTTCTCCCCACCTTCCTTTTTATCTATCTTGATCAATGTGTTTAAAAAAAAAAAAAAAAAAATTCCAAAGATTAGATAACAATGGCTTACCTGCTGTAATATTACAACTGTACTCCAGACCCACTGTACACAATTAAGTCTTCAAATGATCTCCCAACTCGGCTACCTATCCCCAACTAAGACAACGTTCTTTACTTTGAGTTTTTGTATGTCCCTGTGTTTATGTCACAAGTTCATGTTGGTTTTGTTATATGTTTTCACCTTCAAAATGTCCTCTTATATGCATCATTACTGCACAATGTGTAATTCAATACCAATCACTTCAATACCAATCCCATGGTACTGTCAGTGAAAATAACATCATGGAACATAAGAGGAATCAGCTCCCCTGCAAAAAGAACAAAGATATTAAATCACCCAAATAAACTACGATCTGATATCTGCTTTGTACAGGAAACTCACCTCACAGAGGCAGAATCTCAGAAACTTACAGCCAGATGGATTGGCCAGACATACCACTCCACATACAGCTCTAAAAAACGAGGTGTTTCCATTCTAATTAGTAAAAACACTCCATTCTCTCACAACTCAACCGTGATCGACCCAGAGGGTCGTTATATCATCATCACTGGAACTATTGGGAAAGACACTTTAACTCTAGCAAATATCTATGGCCCCAACACAGACTCTTCTCCCTTCTTCCACTCATTATTCTCAGAATTATCTAACTTCCTCAACTCACATATCATCCTAGGTGGTGATTTTAACATAGTACTGGAGCCACACATAGATCGCTCATCATCAACCTCCACTAATAAACCCAGCCAGTCCTCATCCTTGCTTAAACAGTATATGTCAGATTATGGACTGATGGATATCTGGAGACTGAATAATCCCAGTAATAACGAATACTCATATTACTCACCTTACCATAAATCATACTCCCGAATAGACTACTTTTTGGTCAATAACTCTGTTGCACACAAAATAACTGATTCAGCCATCTATAGTATTGTTATCTCAGATCATGCCCCCATCAGTATTACTTTCCTTGCGGAACATCAACCACTCCCTCCCCCCAGATGGCGTTTCAACAACTCGTTACTCAAAGACAAGGAATTCCATGACTACTTTGAACACGAATGGGCATCCTTTATAGAAATCGATAACACTCCTGGAATAACAGCATGCACACTATGGGAAACTGCAAAGACAGTCATGAGAGGGAAAATAATATCATACTGTACACACAAAAAGAAAGAAGACACTGCTAAAGAAAATAATTTGCAAAAAGAGGTGAAGAGATTGGACCTGCTGGCCTCCCACACGCCAACCGACTTAGTAATGAAGGAACTCCTGAAAACAAAACATGAGCTAAACAACATACTGAACAAGAAAACCGAAGGTATCCTCCTCAAACTCCGACAGCAACACTTTGAATTTGGAAATAAAACAGGTAAACTATTAGCAAATCAGTTAAAGCAACAAACAGAAAAATCTATCATTACCTCAATCATAGACTCATCCGGAAACATAACTCAAAATCCCTCCATAATTAATGACTCTTTTAGATCCTTCTACTCAAATCTCTACACCTCAGACCATAACACCTCATCTAAAGACGCTGAAAGTTTTCTGAGGAATGTCTCCCTACCTAAACTAACTCAGACACAAGCAGAGAATCTAGAGGTACCCCTCTCCCCAGAAGAAATCACCAGAGCACTTCATCTCATGCCTAACAATAAATCACCTGGACCAGATGGCTACCCGGCAGAATTTTATAAACAGTTTTGGCATCTCCTTTCACCTCTGTTCTTCAAAGTGATATCCGAAATTCACCAAGATACCACTATTCCCCACCATATGAACACCGCCTATATCACACTCATCCCAAAACCAAATAAGGACCCCACTCAATGTTCCAACTATCGCCCCATATGATTAATCAACACAGACACAAAAATTATTAGCAAGGCTCTATCAGTCAGACTGGAATCTGTAATTCCATCATTAATACACATAGATCAAACCGGCTTCATTAAGGGGAGGCATTCCTCAGAAAACACACGAAGGTTATTCAACCTGATCAATTTTTATAAAAACAGCACCCTCTCAAACAACCCACCATTCATCATAACAACCCTTGATGCCGAAAAGACGTTTGACAGGGTAGATTGGTCCTTTCTCTTCACCTCCCTTAACCACTTTGGATTCCGGCCATATTTCACCAACTGGATTAAAACACTATACAATTCACCCACTGCGTCTGTTATAAACAATGGACTTATATCCAAACCATTCCAATTACAAAGAGGCACCAGACAAGGATGCCCATTATCCCCACTACTGTTTGCACTTTTCATTGAACCTCTGGCTGCTTCCATTAGGCAAAGTGACAGTATCTCAGGCATCAAATCAAACTCATATCACCATAAAATCAGTCTGTATGCCGACGACATCCTGCTATAAATTACAAACCCCTCATCCTCACTTCCAGCAGTCCATAATCTGATCAGTGATTACAGTGGGGTGTCTGGCTATTCCATCAACTGGACAAAGTCAGAGATTCTGCCTCTAACCAAACTCAACGGGGATGCTGAGGCTGGAACTCCCCTCTTCAAACATATCGCAAAATCTATTACATACCTGGGAATCCACATATCTCCAAACTTAAATGAATTATTTAAACTAAACTTCACCCCCCTACTACAAGAAATAAAAGACAATTTGGAAAGATGGAATAAATTACCACTATCTCTAACTGGCCGAATCTCAACTGTCAAAATGAATGTCCTCCCAAAAATAAACTACCTCTTTGCTATGACCCTGTCACCCCACCCCAGGGCTGGTTCTCCTCTCTCAATAGTGCCGTTACAAGATTCTACTTGAAAAAACAAAACCCACGAATTAAACTATCTACCCTCCAAAACCCAAACAACACGGAGGTCTTGGAGCCCCAAATTTCTTCTATTATTTCCTCTCTCAACAATTACTGTACATCCGTCACTGGACAAATAACACCAATCCACCATGGCTAGATATTGAGAACAGATTAGCCCAAGAATTGAACATCTCCAATTTATAGATAAATCCATAAAAAATCACACCTGCTACAAAAATAACAACACTATCAGCACCACTCTAACCGCTTGGTGGAAATCAAATGAAATTCTCCATTACAGTTTCTCACCATCTACCCATACCCCATTATGGCATAACCCCATGTTGTTAATCGATAACAAACCCTTTTTCTTCTCAACTTGGAATGAGAGAGGAGTAACCAGCCTGGGACAGGTATTCGATGATGGCGTGCTCATGACCTTCGAACACATCCAAAAAAAATATAACATTCTGAACCACAGCTACTTTCAGTACATTCAATTAAAAGAAATCATAAAAAAAACCATCAACACTAGGAACTTAAGCAATCACAGCCCACACCTCTATTTAAAATTACAATCACTCAAACCTCAAAAAATGTTATCCCAAATATACAAACTCCTAGCATCTGCAGACAGCACAATATCAATTCCTATAGACAAGTGGACCACAGACTTAAAAAACACACCAACGGATATTAATTGGCAAAAAATATGCAATAACACATTCTTTATGACTTGTAATTCCAAAACTCAGCTAATACAGTATAAAGTCCTTCACAGAACCCACATTAACATCCACAAACTTCACCGCATGGGCTTCAGCCAAAGTAATACATGCTCATATTGTTCAGCCTCAACAGATGATTACTTCCATGCACTCTGGCTCTGCCCACATGTCCAAGACCTTTGGTCGGAGGTCATGAGCAGGCTATCTGAGATCCTCAACCTCAGCATCCCCTTATGTCCTATCATAGCGTTACTTGGTGACGTCTCTACACTATACATACCCAAACATCTCGAATCATTTATATTCATTTCGCTAACCATCGCCAAAAAAACCATATTACTGAATTGGAAAGACAGAACCAAGATATCCATAGCTCAGTGGCTCAATCTACTAATAGACCATTCAAATCTAGAAAAACTCACCGCATCTCTGAAAAACAACATTAAATCCTATGAAGACACCTGGTCCCCCTTTCTACAATACCTCCAATGCTGATTCCTCTCCCCACGAATGACCCTTAACATTATCCCTCTTCTCAATTTTTATATATCCTTTCTTCTTTCATATACTTTTCTCCTCCAAATCTACATGTAAACACAGTGTGCAGTCTGTCCCTCCAGCCCAGTGCACGTCCTACCCCTTCATGTCTTGTCATTCTGTTATGTTTTGTCTCTCAACCTATATATATATATGTATATCGAAAGAATGATGTATTTTTTTATTTTTATTATTATTATTGTTATTATTATGTTTCTCTCTCTCTCATTTTTTTCTTTTTTCTTTCCCTTTTTTCTTTTTGTTGTTTCTGATGTAACTGCATGTACAAAAATTTTTTAAAAAATTTAAAAAAAAAAGAACAAGGACTGTTGTTTAGAGTATTTTCAGTCATCAGCTGATTGTGTGAAAATCATGAAAAAATAAATCACTTCAAACATCAAAATGTAAAAATAAGTGTAAATGTGGATAAAATAAGAGAATCCTTGCAAGGCCAATACTGGCTGAAAAAACGGTAAATGGTTAATAACCAGAATTATCAGCTGGAACCACGTGTGGCTGAAAATGTGGTTTTAAATTTTATCTTTTTGGGTCACATGTGGGGGTGGTGCTCATTCTGACAGGGGGCTGAATACATAGCAGGAGCCTAAAATTAATGATGTCATGCACTGTAAAGCATGAGCCCATCATTACTGCTACAGAAATATAAATAAGTAATGTCCCATTTCTACATGTGTCTCCATGTCTTAACATTTTCCATGTCTTTTCATTTGTTAGTGGTTCTTAACCAGAGTGACTCACAATTTTATTCATTTATACAGATGGGTATTTACTGAGGCAACTGTGTACCTAACCCAAGGCTACAACAGCAGTGCCCCACCAGGGAATCAAACCAGTAACCTTTCAGCTGGACGCTTCTGAAAGTGAGAAAACCCAATGAAGTATGGCTGATGATGTCAGCTATGATATAGAATATGAACCTGTGGTATTTTTCTGGAACTATGTGGCGGAAAGTGCAGTTTTTATGTTTAAGTTTGTTATTAAGGTTATGCTAATAATCTGGCCTGTGTGATCCCAATCATTTTAGCTCCAGTTTCTGGTGAAAAGCTATCAGTCAATGTCAATGTTAAACACACTATCGTTAGGTGTTACATGGGTTATGCATTCAACAACTATCAACATACTTGTAACACCAGCTGCAGTGCTTATTGTCGTCTGTGAACTGTGTAAGTTTGCGCCCCACTGCTCAGCATAAACTTCAGCTTTGGGGTTTTGCTCCCTCGTTGCTGCACCATGGGGCCATGGGGCTGAAGGGCTGTGTGCCCCATACGCCAGCCAGAGCCACACGGAGGAGTGGCACACACTCACCCAACCCATGTGATCCAGCAACACAGAGAATATTCTCTAAGCCAAACAATGCCAGGCAGGCAGCAGTATGACCAGGCAGATTCCATATACTGTCACAGATTGTACTGTCTAAAATGATTGCGTTGTAACCAATGGCCAAGTTCTCAAACTTTTGCTAATATATAAATATAAATACACTGGATGATAGCTATTTCTCACTTTTTTAGCAAATGGATGAACAGCCCCCCCCCCCTCGTCTCTCTTTCTTTCTCTCTCTGTCTCTCCCTCTCTCCCTCTCTCTCTTTCTCCCTCTCTCTCTCTCTCTCCATCTCTTTCTTTCTCTCTCCCTCTTTCTCCCCCCTCCCTCTCTCTCTCCCCCTCATTCTCTCTGTCTCTCTCTCCCTCCCTCTCCCTCTCTCTCTCTCTCTCTCTCTCTCTCTATCAGTTCAATTCAATTCAATTCAAAATGCTTTATTGGCATGACATATTTTAAAATACATATTGCCAAAGCAATCAGTCATAACAATAACAAATGACAATACAAAAAAATTACTAATAACAGTGCAGTGGAACATATTCTAAACTATGTCTAGTGAACCGTATTCTGCTTAAAATTAGAATGAAGAGTCACTGTTGTCTCTCATCCTGTGGCAGGCAGACATGTATTTTGTGACCAAATTTACACAACAGCCCTTCTCTCCAAGAAGGATTTGTATTAGCTGTGTTTCGGGCAGGGTTGGGAAGTTTGGGTGTTGTAATTGGAATTTTGGAAAGTAGGTTTCTCGAATTAGTTTGTATTTCTCACATTCTGTGAGAAAATGCAGCTCTGTCTCGACCTGCTGTTGGTTGCAGTGTGAGCACAGCCTCTCCTGTTTGGCCAGCCAAGTCTGCCTGTGTCGACTGGCCTCGATGGCAAGGCTGTGCTCGCTGAGTCTGTACTTCATCAATGTTTTTCTGCTTTTGTAATGTTTCACTGTGGTCAGATAGTCTGCCACAGTGTATTCACGTTCTAGGGCCAGATAACATGCTAATTTGCTTTGATTTTTTGTTTGAATTTTCCAATGAGAAATATAGTTTTGTTTTTGTTGTGCTATAATTTGGTTGACTCTGATTGGTTCTGTTGGAGTGGAGCTGTCCTGAGGCTGCCAGGTATTAGTTGGGGTTAGTGTTGAACTCAGCCTCAGGACCAGCTGGCTGAGGGGGCTCTTTTCTTTGCTCAGCTCTTGGCATTGCAGGGCTTTGTAATGGTACGAGTGGGGGTCGCTGGTTTTTAGGTGTTGCCAGAATTTAATGGCTCTTTTTTGAATGTTAATGAGTAATGGATATTGGCCTAATTCTGCCCTGCATGCATTGTTCGGTGTTTTCCTCTGTACATGGAGGATATTTTTACAGAACTCTGCATGCAGGGTTTCAGTTGGGTGTTTGTCCCATTGAGCAAAATCTTGCTTTGTAAGCGGACCCCACACTTCACTGCCATATAGTGCAATTGGTTCAATTACAGCTTTGAATATTTTGAGCCATATCCCAATTGGTATATCCATTTTAATTTGTCTCTTAATGGCATAGTATGCCCTGCGCGCTTTCTCTTTCAGTTCATTTACAGCCAGGTTGAAGCTCCCTGTGGAGCTGATCTTTAGTCCTAGATATGTGTAGCTTGTAGTGTGCTCAATGTTTGTGGTCCCTAATGTAAATGCATGTCTGATGTCCTGAGATCTGGATCTTTTTTGGAAAATCATAATTTTTGTCTTTTTTAGATTTATTGCAAGGGCCCAGGTCTTGCAGAAATGTTCCAGCAAATCTAGATTCTGCTGCAACCCCTGTTTGGTGGGTGACAACAGAACCAGATCTTCTGCATAGAGCAAAAATTTGATCTCCTTATCAAGTAGAGTGAGTCCAGGGACTGGTGATTTTTCCAACATTGTGGCCAATTCGTTAATGTAAATGTTGAACAGCGTTGGGCTCAAGCTACATCCCTGTCTCACCCCACGCCCCTGAAGAATTTTGTTTGTTTGTTTCCAATTTTAATTGCACACTTATTTTCTGTGTACATTGATTTGATTACATCATAGGTTTTACCCCCTACACCACTTTCTAAAAGCTTGAAACCATCGTGCCAGATTGAATCAAAAGCTTTTTGGAAATCGATAAAGCAAGCAAATATTTTGCTCATGTTTTGGTCGACGTGTTTATCTATTAGGGTGTGTAGGGAGTAAATATGGTCACCTGTTCGGTGATTTGGTAAAAAGCCAATCTGACACTTACTCAAGACATTGTGTTCATTAAGGAAGTGCAGGAGTCTTGTGTTTATAATACTGCATAGAATCTTCCCCAGATTACTGCTCACACAAATGCCTCAGTAGTTGTTTGGGTAAAATTTATCTCCACTTTTAAAAATAGGGGTAATGAGTCCTTGATTCCAGATGTCAGGGAAATAGCCTACACTCAGAACCAAATTGAACAGTTTTAGGATGGCACTCTTGAGTTTGTCATCTGTGTATTTCAGCATTTCATTTAGAATGCCGTCTGGTCCACAGGCTTTTTTAGGCTGCAGGGCCTGCAGCTTTTCCACTAATTCTTCTTCTGTAATGGGCAAGTCTAGAGGATTCTGGTTGTCTTTAATTGCAAATTCAAGATTTTTCAATTGTTCATATATACCCTTTTGTTCTGTATTTTTCATAATTTTTCTATACAGATTCTCAAAATGGTTCTCCCATATAACCCCATTTTGAATAGCTAGTTCTTCTTGATTGGGTTTATTGAGGGAAGTCCACTCCCTCTCTCTCTCCCTCCCTCTCTCCTTCTTTCTCTCTCCATCCCCTCTCTCTCTCTCTCTCCCTCTCTCTCTCACTCCATCTCTCTGTATCTCCCTCTCTTCCTCCCTCTCTCTCTCCCTCCCTCTCTCCCCCTCTCTCTCTCCCTCTCTCTCCCTCTCTCCTTCTTTCTCTCTCTCCATCCCTCTCTCCCCTCTCTCATCCCCCTCTCTTTCTCTCTCCCTCCCTCTCTCTCTCGCTCCCTCTCTCTCTCCCTCTCCCTCTCTCCTTCTTTCTCTCTCTGTCTCTCTCTCTCTCTCCCTCCCTTTCTCTCTCTCCCTCTCTCCCATCCCTCTCTCGCTCCCTCCCTCTCTCTCTCTCTCCCTCTCCCTCCCTCTCTCCCCCTCTCAAATTCAAATTCAAATTCAAAAGTGCTTTATTGGCATGATAAATAGGCACTTGTATTGCCAAAGCAGTCATAACATACAGAACAAGAAACCAGAACATTTACCAAATATATACTGGACAGATACAAGAAATCAGAACATATACATATACAGAATCAGAATATATACAGGTGCAGTATAATAACCAGATTGGTAAACAGATATAACAAATATTATTTATTTATTTATTTATTTATTTATTATTTAACTATTATTATTACTATTATTAATTTAATTTTATTTTATTTAAAGTAGTAAGAGTTTGGTTGACTGTATCTGTGTGCGTGCATGTGTGTGCATGTGCATTTATGAGTCTCTGTGTGCTTGAGTGTGCGTGTTTGTGTGAGTCTGTCTGTGTGTGCATGTGTGTCTGAGTGTGGTCTTGGGCTTCTTTGTGTAAAAAGTAGGAAATATGTGTGTGAATATGTGTATCATTCAGTGTCCCTCAGATGGTGGCAAGTGAGAACATATTGTGCAGCTATCGTACAGCTCTCTTTGTCTTCACCCAATAATTAGGGTAGTTTACTGTTGTTTGGTAGAGCATCAAATTTGGGGTGTTTTTCTTCAAATTTTGGGAAGAAGCAATCACGGATTGATTGGAATGTTTTGCACTCTGTTAAAAAGTGCAGCTCTGTCTCAACTACATTGTCTTTGCACTGCTGACACAGACGTTTGTCTCTTGGCAGCCAAGTTTTTTTTGTGTCTGCCAGTTTCTATTGCTAAGCGGTGCTCACTGAGTCTGTATTTCGTCAGTGTATTTTTCGAATTTGTTTCTTTTATTTTAGTTAGGTAGTCTGCTAATGTATGTTCTCTGTCTAGGGCCAAATAGCATTGCATTTTGCTTTGTGATTTTGTTTTAGATTGCTAATATTTGTAATAATTGTCTTTTAGATTTGAGGAAATTTGTTTAAGCTGAATATGTTGTGTAGTTTGGACCTGGTCTTGTGCCTTGAAAGTGTTGGTATTTGTTAGTAGAACAGGATGGCTGAAGACCAGGTTGGTAAGAGAGTTCTTATCTTTGCTCAACTCTTGGTATTGCAAGGCTTTATAATGGAAAGAGTGTGGGTCACTGAGTTTTAGGTGTTTCCAGAATTTGATTGCCCTTTTTTGAATTTTAATCAGAGAATTTTAATCAGTGGATATTGGCCTAATTCTGCCCTGCATGCATTGTTTGTAGTGTGCCGGTGGACTTTTAGGATGTTTTTGCAAAACTCAACATGCAGGGTCTCAATTGGATGTTTCTCCCATTTCTCTAGTTCCTGACTTGCAAGTGGGCCCCACACTTCACTGCCATAAAGGGCAATTGGTTCAATCACTGATGCAAATATTTTTAGCCAAATTCTGATTGGAATTTCTAAAGGAATTTGTCTTTTTATGGCAAGTAAAGCCCTGCGTGCCTTGTCTCTTAGTTCATTCACTGCCATGTTGAATGTTCCTTTACAATTGATTCTGAGGCCTAGGTAGATGTAATCTAGTGTATGTTCAATTTCATTTGGTCCTAATCTAAATACGTGCTGTCTTCCTGATATCTGGATCTTTTTGAAAGATTAATATTTTAGTTTTGTTCATGTTAACTGCCAGGGCCCAGGTCTGGCAAAACTTTTGAAGAAGGTCTAATTGAATCTGGAGTCCTTCCTCCGTTGGTGAAAGTAGGACTAGGTCATCTGCATGGAGCAGGAATTTGACCTCACTGTCGTACAGAGTGAATCCAGGTGCCGATGATTTTTCCAGTATGGTTGCCAACTCATTAATGTATATGTTAAATAGAGTTGGGCTTAAAGAGCAACCCTGTCTCACTCCGCATTCCTGAGGGATATATTTGGTTCTTTTGGATCCAATTTTAATGCCACACTTTGCTCCCCCAGTACACTGATTTTATAATGTCATATGTTTTACCCCTACACCACTTTCAATTAATTTGTAGAACAATCCATAATGCCAAATTGAATCAAATGCTTTTTTGAAGTCAACGAAACAGGTGAATAATTTATTTTGATTCTGAGTATGTTTTTCAATTAGGGTGTGTAGGGTGTAAATATGATCAGTAGCGATAATTTGGTAAGAATCCAATCTGGCTTTTACTCAAGACATTGTATTTCATAAGGAAGTTTATGAGCCGGGAGTTAATAATACTACAGAATACCTTCCCCAGGTTACTGTTCACACAAATACCCCGGTAGTTGTTGGGGTCAAATTTATCTCCACTTTTGTAAATTGGTGTAACTAATCCGTGATTCCAGATATCAGGAAAATATCCCACACTCAGAACTAGATTGAATAATTTAAGTGTAACAGATTGGAACTTTTCATTCATAGATTTTAGCATTTCGTTTAAAATACCATCAGGCCCATATGCTTTTTTGGGCTTCAACTTGTCAATTTGGTCTAAAAGCTCCTGCTCTGTAATGGGGGAGTCAAGTGGATTTTGATAGTCCTTGATGGAAAGTTCTAATTTTTCTAGTTTGCTTATTATGTTTTCTTGGTCTCTGTTTTGATCTGATTGCACTTTCTTAAAAAGAGTTTGGAAGTAGTTTGTCCAGATATCTTCATCTTGTATCACTAATTCTTGATGATTTGTTTTTTTGAAGTGATTCCAATTGTCCCAAAACTTATTGGTGTTTATTGACTCCTCAATTAATGTCAGTTGCTTACAGGTGTACTGAGCTTTCTTAGTTCTGAGTGTGCGTTTATATTGTCTTAGTGTCTCACAATATAGAAGTCGAATTGATGTATTATTTGGATCTCTGTGTTTCTGATTGGATAATTTGCGAAGTTCTTTCCTTATTGATTGACATTCTGCATCAAACCAAGTGTCTTCTTTCTTAAGTGTTGGTTTGATCTTGATCTTTTAATCTAGCTTTTCTGATGTTTTTTCAAATATGTTGCCAACTGTTTCCACAGCCTGATTGACACCCTCTTTACTGAGGACATAAGGGGTATCTAGGAAAGTATCTGGGAGATTTTGGATTTCATGATTGTCAATGGCTTTCTTGAATTCCTCTGTACTGTTTTCGGCCCATCTGTATGATTTCTTTATGTGGAACAGCTTACTGGGCACTGATTTGATGGTGTTAATTTCTGTCATTTTGATGAACACAGTGATTTGGCTGTGATCAGAAAGGGGGGTTAGTGGTTTGACAGTGAATGCTCCAATTGACAAAGGGTCTATATCGGTTATTACGTAATCTACTGTGCTATTCCCAAGAGGTGAGCAAAATGTGTGTCTTCCAAAGGTGTCTCCTCTTATCCTACCATTGACGATATACAGACCCAGACCGCGACAGAGCAGCAAGAGTTCTCTTCCATGTCTGTTTATAACCGGATCGCAGTTCCTTCTGTGGGAGTAAACAAAGTTATTAGTCTTATCAAGTGAGTTGCAAATGTAGTTATTGCCATCAGTACTTACAAAGTCGTTTTGGGTGCCTGTCCGTGCATTGAGGTCTCCACAAACAAGAACATTTCCCTGGGCCTGGAAATGGCTTGTTTCTGTCTCTAATAATGTAAATGTGTCCTCACTGTAATAAGGAGATTCATAGGGGGGGATATATATTGCACAGAGGAAGAGATCTTTTTGTGAGTTGATTTCTTTCCTAATTTTTAGCCAGATATGATATTTGCCTGTTTTCATGACGCTGATGTGTCTGTCCAATTTTGATTTGTACCACATTACCAAACCTCCTGAGTTTCTTCCCTGCTGTACAGAGCTGAGTTTTTGTGAAGGTACTACTATTTCTTTATAGTCTGGGGGACAGTGAGTGATTTTATCTTCTGTATGCCATGTGTCTGTCTTTCTCTTCTTTCTTTCTCTGTGTTCTCCTCCCCCTCTCTCTCTTTGTCTCATTCTCTGTCTGTCCAAAAGCTCCCTGTCTTTCTTCCTCCTGAATATTCCCTTCCCTACTAATGGAAAGGAGGCCCTAGTAACAAATCTCCTTAACAATTAAATGTTCACAATGAGATAAACCTTTTCAGAACATAAAACTCTCTTTCTTTCTCCCCTTTCTCTCTCTACATTTTTTCTCTTCCCTGAGTCTAAAATGAGTTTAGAGCAGATGTACTGGAGCCCTCTGTTCTCCCTCTCACCCATCTGAAGTGACTCTTCCATCTCCTTTTTCCCGCCTCTGCTTAGCTGTGCTCCAGTTTGGGGGCTCTTTGTTGGGCTGAGTTTTGAGTTAAATAAGAGATGGGCTCAGTATAACGGCTGAATGCTATAAAATGGATTTTGGAGGAGGGGTGCTGGGTCTAAAGGGTTATTTTCTTTTTTGAAAATATAAATGCATTTTAGGGTAGTGGTTACTCTGATAAAATTTACTGGGGGCAATGAATGGCATCATTAAAAACCTCCATGAAATGGTCTGGTCTGGATAATATTTCATGTAAAAATCCTGGAGGCTTCCATGATCTGGTCTGCAGGGGGTTGTCCAAACCCCTTCCTGTTTAGGCAGGAGGTCCGGTCCAGAGAAATGCTGGGAGGGTGATGGGCTCAGCTCTCAGGCGGGTCTCCTCACACTTGGCCTGCTCTGAGAAACAATGGCCTGCAGGATTCAGGAGTGAGGTGCTGGGTGCACTGGAGAATCCACACTGTCCAGATGAATGGTGGACTAAGTAAAGTGTGTGTTTCTATTTCCATTTAAACTGGAGGAACTGAGTGTACAGAGTGTGTGTTTGTCTTTCTCTTTATAGGGGTTTGATATCTAAGAAAGAGTGTTCATTGTACATTCAGATGTAACAGATAAGTTTCCATCTGTGAGAAAGTGCTTTCCATAGTGCTGTGTCTTTCAGTTTTTTGCGAATGTAGTTAAAATAAACTTCTTCATTGAATGCATTGAAAGAACTGATAATGTTTTAAAATATAATAATGCACACTCCAGATGAACTCTCCCTCTCTCTCTCCCAGCCTCCCTCTATCTCTCCCTCTTCCTCCCTTTCTCTTTCCCTCCCCCTCTCTCTCTGTCCCTCTCTCTCTTTCTCTCCTTCCCTCTATCTCTCCCTCTCTCTCCCTTTAGAGATCCCTCTATCCCTCCTTTCTTTCTCCAGCCTGTATCTCTTTCCCTCCTACCCTTTCTCTCTGTCTCAGATCTCCCTCTCTTTCTTGGTCCCCTCTCTTATTCCTATCCCTCTGTCTGTCCCTCTCTCTCTCCCTTGGATCCCTCTACACAGGGCATCTTGTCTTCTTTGACTCCAGATTTTTCTCTCCCTCCTCTCCATCCAGGGAATAATATCTGTTCTTCTCCCCCACTCTATCTTTGCCATCTGGAGTCAATCAGGATGGCTCCCTCAGCTTCTTTATCTCATTTTATCTGGTGTCTCACTCCCTCTTTTCCTCTCTCCCTTCCTCAGGGTCCTGAGCGTCTCTTGGATTCTCTGGTGGAGCCCCTCTTGTCTTTGCCTCTGTCAGATAAGGTCTCTCAAATGCTGGGCTGCGAGGTGGGTTGGCATGACAGAACTCTGTTTGTATCTGGGGTGAGATTTCTACATACATCTCTTTAAGAGTTTCAATCATTTCCTCTCTCCCTCCCTCAGCTCTCTCTCTGTCCTTCTGTCCTTTCCCTTTTCATTTCACTCATTCATTTCTCTTCCCTCTTTCTCTCACCACTGTCTCTCTCTGTCACTCCCTCTCCCTCTCTCTCTATCTTTTCTTTCCTTGGATCCCCCTTTCTCTCCCCTCTCTCTTTTTTCTCTTTCCTGTCACTGATGCTGTCATCTGGTTCTTTGCCCTCTGTCTGAGCTCCCTCTCCTTTGTCCATCAATGTTTCTCTTCCTGGCTCCACAGCTTCCCTTTTTCTCTTCTCTCTCCTCCTCCTCTCTCCTCTCTCAGGGAGACTCTGTTCCTCCCTGGGCTATTGCAGCTTCTCTCTCAAGGGCTTTCCCCCTGAGGAATGCTTTTCTTCTCTCTCTCTCCCTCTCACCCCTCTCTTTCCTCTCTCTCCCTCTTTCTCTCTCTCTCTCCCTCCCTCTCCCCCCCTCCATTTTTGAGTTAAATAAAGTAAATTATAACATAGCAAAATGCTATAAAATTGATTTTGGAAGTACTACATATTACTCCATCTAAATTGTATTTTCTTTTTTGAAAATATACATGCATTTTTACAGCACCTTGATTACTCTGATAAAATTTACTGTTACAAGCAATTAATGGCATCATTAAAACATTCCATGAAATGTGAAGCATTTTGAGAATATTTCATGTAAAAATCAGATTGCTGCATCTTTCTAAAGATATATGTTTCCTTTGTAAACAGCACATTGTCCAAACCCCTTCTTGTTTAGGCTGAAGTACTGTAATCTCACAGAGAAATGCTGTGCTGCGCTGGCCTCAGCTCTCAGCTCAAACTCCTCACACTTGAGAGCTGTACCTGAGAAACAATGGCCTGCAGGATTCAGGAGTGAAGCTGCTCTCTGCTGCACTGGAGAATCCACACTGTAAACTGCAGAAACTGGGGTAAGTACAGAGTGTGTGTTTCTATTTCCATTTAAACTGGAGGAACTGCAGTAAGTACAGAGTGTGTGTTTCTATTTCTCTTTATAGGGGTTTGATATCTAAGAGGAAGAGTGTTCATTATACATTCAGATATAACAGATGAGTTTCCTATCAGTGAGAAAATGTTTTCCATGCAGCCAGTCTGTGAAACTTTTATTTTTTCGATAAAATAAACAGGGTTTCATTGACAGCATTGAAAGAACTGATGATGTTTATATATATTTAATGCACACTCCTACTTCCTCTCTCTCCCCCCCTCCCTCTCCCTCTCTCTCTCTCCCTCCCTTGCTGTCGTTCTGCCTCTCTCTCTCTGTCCCTCTCTCTCTTTCTCTCCCTCCTTCTCTCCCTTTCTCCCTTCCTCTCAAAAAAAAAAATCAAAAATGCTTTACTGCCATAACATATTTTAAAATACATGTTGCCAAAGCGTAACAATAACAACAATTAGTCATAACAATAAACAAAGACAATACAAAAAAAAACATTACTACTAACATTACTAAAAACATTACAGTGGATCATATTCTGAACTATGTCCGGTGGACTATATTCTGTATAAAATTAGAATGAAGAGTCACTGTTGTTTCTCATCCTGTGGCAGGTAGACATGTATTTTGCAGCCAAATTTACACAACACCCCTTCTCTCCAAGAAGGATTTGCAATAGTATTTCGGGCAGGGTTGGGAAGTTTGGATATTGGAATTGGAATTTTGGAAAGTAGGAAAGTAGGTTTCTCGAATTACTTGGTATTTCTCACATTCTGTGAGAAAATGCAGCTCTGTCTTGACCTGCTGTTGGTTGCAGTGTGAGCATAGCCTCTTCTCTTTGGCCAGCCAAGTCTGCCTGTGTTGACCGGCCTCGATGGCAAGGCTGTGCTCGCTAAGTCTGTACTTCATCAATGTTTTTCTGCGTTTGTAATTTTTCACTGTGGTCAGATATTCTGCCACAGTGTATTCACATTTTAGGGCCAGATAGCATGCTAATTTGCTTTGATTTTTTGTTTGAATTTTCCAATGGGAAATATAATTTTGTTTTTGTTGTGCTATAATTTTGTTGACTCTGATCGGCTCTGTTGGAGTGGAGCTGTCCTTAGGCTGCAAGGTATTAGTTGGGGTTAGTGTTGAACTCAACCTCAAGACCAGCTGGCTGAGGGCACTCTTTTTCTTGCTCAGTTCTTGGCATTGCAGGGCTTTGTAATGGCATGAGTGGGGGTCGCTGGTTTTTAGGTGTTGCCAAAATTGAATGGCTCTTTTTTGAATGTTAATGAGTAATGGGTATTGGCCTAATTCTGCCCTGCATGCATTGTTCAGTGTTTTCCTCTGTACATGGAGGATATTTTTACAGAACTCTGCATGCAGGGGTTCAGTTGGGTGTTTGTCCCATTGAGCAAAATCTTGCTTTGTAAGCGGACCCCACACTTCACTGCAATATAGTGCAATTGGTCCAATTACAGCTTTGAATATTTTGAGCCATATCCCAATTGGTATATCCGTTTTAATTTGTCTCTTAATGGCATAGTATGCCCTGCACGCTTTCTCTTTCAGTTCATTTACAGCCAGGTTGAAGCTCCCTGTGGAGCTGATCTTTAGTCCTAGATATGTGTAGCTTGTAGTGTGCTCAGTGTTTGTTGTCCCCATTGTAAATGTATGTTTGATGCCCTGACATCTGGGTCTTTTTTGGAAAATCATGATTTTTGTCGTTTTTAGATTTATTGCAAGGGCCCAGGTCTTGCAGAAATGTTCCAGCATTGTGGCCAATTCGTTAATGTAAATGTTGAACAGCATTGGGCTCAAGCTACATCCCTGTCTCACCCCACGCCCCTGAGTGAAGAATTTTGTTTGCTTGTTTCCAATTTTAATTTGTGACAGCCCTGGTTGGCCTTGCTGGGCCCGCCTTGCTCTCTGTTTGCTTGGTCTGTGTGCTCTCTTGTTTTTTCCCGCAGTGGCCTGCAGGTGGGATGTGGAGTTGGTGCTCAGGTGTGGGCTATTGGTGGGGAATGAGGGCTAATGAGCAGGAGATAAAAGGAGCCTGGGATTACAGCTGAGGCGGCTCCCCCTTCCCCTTCCTTCCCTGTTGGATTTCTTTTATCGTTTTGCATACATATCCATGGTCTGACTTGCACTACATTTTTTTGGTTTGTCTCACAATTACTGACTTTTTGTAATTACTTTATTTACTTAATAAAATTCTTTAGTTAATATATACTTTGGTGTGGTCTCCTCTTCATGTTGCTCCACCAAGAGCTCTAGGGCACAAATTGCACATTTATTTTTTGTGTACATTGATTTGATTACATCATAGGTTTTACCCCCTACACCACTTTCTAAAAGCTTTTACATTAAACCATCAGGCCAGATTGAATCAAAAAATTTTGAAATCGATAAATTCAATGCAAATATTTTGCTATTGGTCTGAACCAAATTGTTTATTTATTAGGGTGTGTGGCACTGTAAATATTGTCACCTGTTCGTGATTTGGTAAAATTTCAATCTGACTCTTACTCAAGACATTGTGCTCGTTAAGGCAGTGCAGAAGTCTTGTGTTTCTAATACTGCATAGTGTCTTCCCCAGATTACTGCTCACACAAATGCCTCGGTAGTTGTTTGGGTCAAATTTATCTCCACTTTTAAAAATAGGGGTAATGAGCCCTTCCAGATGTCAGGAAAATAACCTACGTTCAGAACCAAATTGAACAGTTTTAGGATGGCCCTCTTGACTTAGTCATCTGTGTATTTCAGCATTTCATTTCTTGATTGGGTTTGCTGAGGGAATTCCAGTTATCCCAGAAGCTGTTGGAATTTAGGGACTCCTCAGTTACAGTCAGTTTATTTATATGCTGTTCTTTTTTGGTTCTGATTGTTTGCTTGTATTGTTTTAGAGTTTCACAATAACTGAGGCGCAGATCCTGGTTATCTGGTTGTTTGTGTTTTTAATTGGATAGCTTTTTTTTTCCTAATGGTTTTACAATCAGTATCAAACCATTTTTCTTGTTTCACATTTTTTGGTTTATTTTTGGATAATTGCAGATTGGATATTAAGGCCAATTTTTCAAAAATGTAATTCATGCGTAGAACTGCCAGGTCTGTTCATTGTTTATTGTGAGGGTATGTGGTGACCAGAAAGTTATCTAAGAGTGATTGTATTTCTTGATTTTGAATTGCTTTCTGGTACTCTTCTGTGCTATTTTGGGCCCATCTGTAAGATTTCTAAATGTTGTACAGCTTACTGGGCTGTGTGTAGGTGTTGTTAGTTTCTGTCCTTTTCAGATACACAGTAATTTGATTGTGATCAGACAGAGGGGTTAGAGGCCTGACTGTGAAGGCTCTGAAAGAGAATGGATCTATATCGGTGATCGCATAATCAGCAGTGCTGTTGCCAAGAGGTGAGCTGTATGTGTATCTCCCATAAGAGTCCCCTCTTAACCTACCATTGACAATGTACAGATCCAGTCCTCGACAGAGCTGCAAGAGATGTTTTCCATTTTTGTTGGTATATCTCTCATAGTTATTCCTGTGGGAATAAATGGGGAAATTAAGGTGGTTCTGGTTGATGATGTGGTCATCTCCATCTGTGCTGATGAAGTCTGGTTCTTCTCCGGTCCTGGCATTCAGATCTCCACAGATTGGCACATTTCCCTGGGCCTGGAAATGGCAGATCTCCTGTTCTAAATTTGTGAACATATATTCATTAAAACAAGGAGATTCTGAGGGTGGGATGTAAATGGCACATAGAAAAATAATACTTTTTGTGGAGATGGTTCCTTCCTTGATTTTTAACCAGATGTGGAATTCCCCCTTTTAACAGTTTCTATTGATTGTATTAGATTTGATTTAAACCAAATTAGTATACCCCCTGAGTCCCTGCCTTGCATGACTTTGTTTAATTTGACCGAGGGTACTACAAGCTCCTTGTAGCCTGAGGGACAACCAGTGACTCTACCTGTTTTACACCATGTTTCCTGTAAGATTAGTATGTCTGTGTCTTTAATTTGTTGAATAAAGTCAGGGTTTCTGCTCTTCAGACCAAATGTTGAAGAGTTTAGGCCCTGGATGTTCCACATAGAAATACTAAGTGATTTCATTTTTGTTTTTGCAGATTTTGACATTTGTCCTTTTTTAAGCTGAGACAAACTCTGTTTATGAGAAAATTATGTTCAGTAAAGTGATAACAGGGAATAATAACAATAATTAGGCCTATTATTATTACAAATATATAACATCAATATTTTCATGTAGCCTGAATGGAGTCAAAAGGTGGTTAATCCTACAAAATAATTTCATTTGAACACAAACAACTTATTCTTTTAACATTTTGACATATAGAGCTTTTGGTAACCCAGAGATTTTGAAAGTTCTCTGGCTCCTTACCACATTACCTATCCCATGAGGCGGGAGCAGATAAGGCTCAGCATGTGCTGAATGTCTGCCAGCTCACTGGGGGCAGGGGCTGCTGGTCTGCAGACAGCCTGGGCATAGCTCAGTCGGCCTGGCTGCTGGAGCTGCTGCTGGGCCGGCGCTGGGCTGCAGGGTGGAGGGGGTGGGCCTGGTCTGTGTGGGCTGTGTCCTGGGGGGGAAGTGTCCGGGCCGTGGCTGAGGGATCCTGGGCTGACCGTGCTGGTGTGGCTCCATCGGTGTGCGCTGGAGTGGGTACTGTGGTGTGCGCTGGGGTGGCTCCATTGGTGGGTGCTGGGGCGGGTACTGTGGTGGACAGTAGTCTGGTCTTGGTCGGGGCATCCTGGCTGATTGTCTGCGGGCAGGTCCAGAGGTACGTGGCGCTGGTCTCTGTGTGCTAGGGGGTTGACTGTTGCTGCTGCGGGGGGTGGCTGGATCTTTTCCCAGGGCAGCATTCTTCAGTGCCTTAGCAAACATGGGCACCACTTCTTTGTACAGGTGTATGTGGTCAAACAGGCTGTCAGGACCAAGGGTGGGATGGTGGCCTAGATGAATGTTAGGCCGCAGGGCACACTCTCTAGAGATGACCGCATTCACCTTATGTATTGTTGTTGGGTGGAAATCTTTTCTGGGCAGGAGGGTCGAAATGACAATTTTAGAGTTGGGGAAGGTGTGTGTGGCTTTCTCTATCACTCCCCTGTGTGAATTAGCCACCCTCTCCTGCTGTGCTCTCAGGTCATTTGTGCCTGTGTGAATCAGGATGTGACTGGGACAGCCAAGCCTGGAGTCTGTCAGCAGCTCTAGGGCTTTTTCAGTGTTTGGACACCATATCTTCTTTGCTCTGTGTTCGGGGAAAAGCTGCTTCTCATCAATAAATTTGCCATTCGAATCAATGAGGAGCACGATTTCAGCCTCCTCAGGGTTTGGTGCAGTAGAGGCATTTTGTGTCTCTGGCTGCATGGGTAAGATGGCGGGTGTGTCTGTGGGTGTGGATGGGGTTGCAGGTGCTGGGGTGCAGGGGGGCCCTGATTGTTCTGGGCGGGACTCACTGTGGGGTAATGGCTGTGGCTGCAGAGTGAGTGTAGCTGCTCCCTCAGGTCCTGCACTGTCCTCTCTCTGTCCTGCAGTTTTCCCATCAGCATGGCTAACTCCCTCTGGTATGTCTCCCTGTCCTGCTGTAGCTGTCTCACCTCCTGTGTTAGTGCAGCCAGTTCTCCTTTATATATCTCCCTGTCTCTGTGAAGCTCCTTTATCAGTGCTGTCCGGGAGCTTTCATGGTCTTTTTTAATTTCCCTTATTTGTTCTTGTAAGACCTGGGTGTTGTCTTTAGCACACAGCTGTGTGAGCACCAGTTCCCTCAGCTGCACCAGTTCTATCTCCAACTGAGTAAAATTGTCCTTCATTTCTGTCACTGTGCTCTGGAGCTGGAGGGAGAGCACAGAATTAGAGAGGGGGGGCTCACTCTCCTCAGAGGGTGGGACCTCCACTGCTGGAGTGCTGAAGGTGTACTGCAGCTCAGTGCAGAGGGGGAGGGGCTGCTGCTGCCCAGCTTCACTCACCATTGTATCCATTTCAAATGGTTACTTTTAAACTGTCACTTTTCCCTCACAATAACTGCCACTTTTAGAACACTGCTTTCTACAGCACAAAGCTTGCCTAACTTGGCTAATTAGCTAACTTTGGTGAAGTATTTTTATAATTATTGATCTGATAATTTGTGAACAAATTTCTTACTCACTCTAGAGTTTCCCTTTTCCTTGTCCACCTCTCCTTGTCCTCACTTATTGGCTTGTTCTTTGTGTTCTTCTTTTTTTAAGAATTTAAGAATTTAGTCTAGTAGCAGTTGTAGCTCCAGTTAGCAATTAGCTTTTGGCTTGGTGTAGAGTATTTTTTAAATGTATATTTGTTTTTCTTCCAAAAAAATTGGCTAATTCATAATGTTTACCATGATATTGGTATTTTATTAGAGTTTAAAAAATGTAAGAAGAGTTTGTCTCATTTTAAAAACAACACCAGAAAGTATGGTAATTTTTCCTCATTCGTGTAGTTTGAAACTCAGGGAGGATTGAGTAGAATTTATTAAATGAAGATTCTCTAATTTCCGTGTATTTAGTGCATTCGGTTAAGAAGTGCAGCTCTGTCTCTACAGCCCCAGACTGCAGTGCGAGCACAGCCTCTCCTCTCTGGGCAGCCAGGTCTGCCTGTGTCTGCCTTTTCCATGGCGAGGCTGTGCTCACTGAGTCTGTACATTGTCAAGGTTTTCCTGAGTTTCACGTCTCTTACTGTACTCAGGTAAGTAGCTGTTGTATATTCACGTTTTAGGGCCGAATAGCATTGTAATTTGTGTTGTGTTTTAGTGACTTCTTTCCAATGGTTGATGTAATTTTCCTTTTCAGTGGCTGTAATTTTGTTGGGTCTAATGCTTCTGGCTGTTGTGTCATTGTCCTGAGCCTCTGTGATGTGAGCTGGTGCTAAATCACTGAGTCTCAGGACAAGTTGGCTCAGTGGGCTCCTTCCTATATTCAGCTCTTGGCTTTTCAGGGCTATATAGTGGAGTGAGTGGGGGTCAGCTCATTTTAAGTGTTGCCAGAATTTGAGTGCTCTTTTTTTGGATATTGATTATTAGAGGGTATTGGCCTAATTCTGCCCTGCATGCATTGTTGGGCGTTTTCCTCTGTACCCGGAGGATATTCTTGCAGAACTCTGCATGCAGGGCTTCAGTTGGATGTTTGTCCCAATTTGAAAAGTCACATTTTGTGAGTGGACCCCACACCTCACAGCCATAAAGTGCAATTGGTTCAATAATTGATGTGAATAGTTTCATCCAAGTTCTAATTGGTAACTCTAATTGAATCGATCTTTTGATGGCATAAATGCTCTTTTGCCTTTTCTTTAAGTTCCTTCACAGCCAAGCCAAAGTTTCCTGTTGAATTGATAGTTATGCCTAAATAAGTGTACTTTGTTTGTTTGTTCAATTTTGATGTTGCCAATTGTAAAATTGTTGGTGTTTCCCTGTAGCCTGGAAGGTTTTTGAAAGATTAGGACCTTGGTTTTTTGAGGACTTATTTTCAGGGCCCATGTTTATCAGGTCCCTTTCTCTCTCCTTCTCTCTCTCCATCCCTCTCTCTCGCTCCCTCCCTCTCTCTCTCTCTCTCTCTCTCCCTCTGTCATCCCCCCTCTCTCTCTCTCTCTTCCTCCCTACCTCCCCCTCTCTCCCTCTCCCTCCCTCTCTCTCTCTTCCTCCCTCTTTCCCTCCCTCTCTCTCTCTCTTCTTTCTCTCTCCTTCTTTCTCTCTCTCCATCCCCTCTCTCTCTCTCTCTCTCTCTCCCCTCTCTCCCTCTCTCTCTCCTCTCTCTCTCTCTCTCCTTCCCCCTCTCTCACTCTCTCTCAAATTAAAATTCAAATTCAAAAGTGCTTTATTGGCATGATAAATAGGCACTTGTATTGCCAAAGCAGTCATAACATACAGAACAAGAAATCAGAACATTTACCAAATATATACTGGACAGATACAAGGAATCAGAACATATACATATACAGAATCAGAACATATACAGGTGCAGTATAATAACCAGATTGGTAAACAGATATAACAAATAGTGCTTATTAATTATTTATGTATTATTTAACTATTATTTAACACTCTCTCTCTCTCCCTCCCTCCCTCCCCCTCTCTCTATCCCTCCCCTCCCTCTCTCTCCTCTCTCTCTCCCTCTCTCTCTGTTATATTGCTCTGAAAGGCGACTCCTACACTTTGCATGTGTTTAAAACTCATTTTAATGCAGCATTTAATACAGAATGGTGTAATAAAGCAAAATTTCAAATATCATTCATTACAATATAATAACACTGGATACAACACAAAATATTCAAAATATTATACAACCCAAATTTCAAATATCATTTATTACAGCAGAATAATATTGGATTCCACACAAAATATTCAGCCAGTGTGACTGACAGGAGAGATGATCAGTGGGGCTGAGTTTTTACCGTTATAATTGTTCCAGGGGCAGAAGTATGGATAGAGTTTCTCAGTGAAGGTGTAACCAGTGAAGGAGTAGATATGAGACCTGGCCTCTACATTGTAAAAGGAGACCTGACCCCCCTCATAATCCACATACACCCCCACTGTCCTGGGCTTCTCTCTCAGGGGGAGGAGGACAGGGGGATCATCCACAGCCCAGTATTC
>CM032891.1:30890776-30900776 GCA_019176425.1 Megalops atlanticus
AGTGTGAGTAAATATGAAGTAGAATGTGAGTACACTCGGAGTACATGCGAAGTACACAGTGAGTATCATGAGGAAATGTGTCAGGTACGTGTTCAGCTCAGCGTGGGTGCCTATGGAGTATACAGTGTGTAACGGCAGTACCTGGTTTTCCAGGGGCCCTCCAAGCTGAGGGTCAGAGGACCACAGGTGAGTCTGCAGGGCTCTGATCACAGACTGGGTGTAGATCCTCACCTGTCCCGCCTCGTCTGTGTTAGTCACCTGACCGCGGGGCGAACACCCCACCCCAACTGCCCAGCACACACAACACAGCGCAACAACTCAACACAGCGCAGTACACTCAAACACAACATACATAACCCTAGCACCACAGTCAACCCAACACAGCAACTCTACTCAGTACAAAAGCACCTGAACACTGTCACATAGACCATGAGACTGTTAGGAGTCAGGAGCATCAGACCGGCTGACAGCGGCAATTAGAAGCATGAGACTGAGTTACAGCGGCAGTTAGGAGCATCAGACTGACTGTGAGGGGAGTAAGAACAGTCCTTCCACGTGCTGAAGAGCTCCTTGGAAAAACCCAGGGCATGAAACAGCTCATGGATCACAGTCTGTAAAACAGTACAGAAAAAATGGCTGGTCACTAAACACACACACTCACACACACACACACACACACACACACACACACACACACACACACACGCATGCACGCACCACACGCCGCAAAGACAGCCAGTGTGTTATAGTGGCTGTAGTGTCACTTATAGTGTCAGTGCAAAGACAGCTGTAGTGTCAGTGCTGCAGTGTCAGTGTGAGCTTGTAGGTCAGGGTGTGAGTGCTGTAGTGTCAGTGTCAGTGCTGTAGTGTCAGTGCTGTAGTGTGTCAGTGTTGCAGTGTCAGTGTCAGTGCTGCAGTGTCAGTGTGAGCGCTGCAGTGTCAGTGTCAGTGCTGCAGTGTCAGTGTCAGTGCTGTAGTGTCAGTGCTGCAGTGTCAGTGTGAGCGCGAGGTCAGTGAGGCCAAGGTCAGTGTGGAGTGTCAGTGCTGCAGTGTCAGTGTCAGTGTCAGTGGAGTGCTGGTCAGTGTCAGTGTCAGTGCTGCAGTGTCAGTGTGGAGCTGTAGTGTCAGTGAGTGCAGTGTTGCAGTGTCAGTGTTGCAGTGGTCAGTGTCAGTGCTGCAGTGTCAGTGTTGTAGTGTCAGTGTCAGTGCTGCAGTGTCAGTGTCAGTGCTGCAGTGTCAGTGTGAGTGTTGCAGTGTCAGTGCTGCAGTGTCAGTGTCAGTGCTGTAGTGTTACCTGCACTGTGCTCTGGGTGACTGTATCGGTCTCCGAGTAGTCGGTCTCTGCACATGACCAGCACTCCGGCCAGCGGGCGGCCCTGTGCATCTGTCTGACAGTGCAGTGCTGCAGGCCAGTGTGTCAGTGCTGCAGTGTCAGTGAGTGTTGCCAACGCTGGGCTGAAAGGGTGATGGCTCTGGTGACTGTATCGGTCTCCGCGTAGTCGGTCTCTGCACATGACCAGCACTCCGGCCAGCGGGCGGCCCTGTGCATCTGTCTGACAGTGCGCTGCGTAGGCCCGAACGCTGGGCTGAAAGGGTGATGCAAACACACAGTCAGTGACGTCACTGTGACCCGTGCGTCTGAACTCTGATCCCTGACCTCTCACCTCAGCGCCACACTTGTCTGTGCTCTGGGTGTGAAGATAGAGCACAAAGTCAGTGTCAGGGATTCCTGCCCCCTCTGGCCTCAGAACAGTCAGGGCTGGGGAGTCCGGGGACGGGTAGATGGCACAGCCACTCAGGTGATCATCCGGAATCTGTCAATCAACAGCAGACTCTACAGTGACAAACAGCGCCCCCTCGTCTACAACAGAAGTACTGCGCTCACTGATGAGAGTGATGCTACCACTGATCAAGGCAGGTCTCAGTGATGCTCAATGGCTCTGACACCTGAGAGGAAGAAGGCAGGTCTCAGCACAGGTGTGACCAGGCAGTGACACATGACAACATGCGGAGTGAGAGCTCCACACACAGACAGCATCCTGCACTACAGAACAGCTCACAGACAAGAAGAACAGACAGACAGCATCCTGCACTGAGGACAGACAGGCACTGAGCCAGAGTGACAGCATCCCAGGCAGTACAGACAGCATCCTGACAGAACAGCTCACAGACAGCATCCGGGCACTCAAAGCACAGCTCCAGACACATCCAGACTGAGTCACAGCTCACAGACAGCATCCACAGACTACAGAACAGCTCACAGACAGCATCCTGCACTACAGAACAGCTCACAGACAGCATCTGGCACTAAAGCACAGCTCACAGACAGCATCCTGCACTGAGCCAGAGCTCACAGACAGCATCCTGCACTGAGCCAGAGCTCACAGACAGCATCCTGCACTGAAGCACAGCACAGACAGCATCCTGCACTACAGAACAGCTCACAGACAGCATCCGGCACTAAAGCACAGCTCACAGACAGCATCCTGCACTGAAGCACAGCTCACAGACAGCATCTACACAGACTACAGAACAGCTCACAGACAGCATCCTGCACTAAAGCACAGCTCACAGACAGCATCCTGCACTAAAGCGCAGCTCACAGACAGCATCCAGCACTGAGTCAGAGCTCACAGACAGCATCCTGCACTGGGTCAGAGCTTTGCAGTGTGTTTCCAGTTCAGGTTTACTGCAGCCTTAAGTCCTGCCATATGATGTCACATAGATGATGTCATGTAGCAGTGAAAAGCCTGTGATAGCAGCCACAGATTTGTGCAGCCGCTGTACCTTATTTTTCCACAGACTTCCTTCATGCTGCAGTTTATTCCCACCTTTTCAAGCTCCATGATGATGCTCTCTGTACGTCACAAACAACACCTGACAGCTGTTTCTGTATGTTTGGAGCTGGACCAAACAGCTAGCAGAGTTTTTCAGATCTTTCCATTCTCCTTTTCAGTCTGTGAGCTGAGAAGATTGTTGCTGTTGTTCACTCGTGTTATTCTGAAAATAAAGAAGGTGACGAGGTACATCTTGTTCTGTAGGTTCCTCTGCTTAATCCGTATGACGTATCTCCACCCTGAGGCCAGGCCTGACCCAGGATCCTGCGGGCAGGAGGGGACTTAGCCTGGGGTCTCAGACAGCTGCTTTTACCCAGAGATAATAAGTGGAGAAGTAACAGGAACATACAAGGTGATTTCAAGCGTTGGGTTTGGCCCTCAGGGCGGTAGTGTGACTGGGAGAGATACAAAGACAGATACAGACAGAAAGACAGATCCACACACACACACACAGACACACAAACACAGACACACATAGTTTCACACACGAACAAGCATACAGACAGACAGATGGACACACAGACACACCTGTTGTAGTTGGCTGTGCTGGCATTCCTCCAGATGAACCTGCAGTACTTATTTATGTCTCTGCTAAGCAGCAGTGGTCCCGAAACTCTAATCACTGTGGATATAAACACACACACACACACGCACGCACACGCACACACACACACACACACACACACACACACACACACACACACACACACACGCAAACACACACACAAAGACACACGCACACATACAGTCTGTCAGTCCTACACACAAACACTAAGTCCGTCAATCTTCTGCTCATATGTCCATACCCACAGCTCGCTTTCACAGGTGTGACATACCTGAGAGCAGGTGAGCCACGGTGCTGACAGCTTCACTCACAGCTGCCTCCAGTCTCTCGCTCTCCATCTGAGAGAGGACCGGGCCCTCCTGGGGTACCCACGTCCTGATCCTGATCGGCAGCAAGGCCGGCGAATCAGAGTGAATGGACTGTTGAGTGGGCGGGGCAGAATTTCTGAATGTCCTTTTACGGCTACTCTGTTTAGACAGCATGTTTCTCGGAGGTGGAGCTGATTTTGGTCTGGTGGGCGTGGCTCCAGTCTGGGCTCCGGCAGGTGTCTCTGAGGGCGCAGCCATGTTGTGTGTGGGAGAGGGAGAGGGATGAAGGGGCGGGGCCACCACCCTGACCAACGGCTGAACATCATCGAAGATGCACTTCTCAAAGGTGCCGCGAGTGTGCAGCCACAGCACCCAAAACCAGAGCAGCTTCAGAGCGGGGCTCATATCCACTGCAGCACCGCCATCATCTAAGAGAGGAACACAGCAAACACACAGCACGTACAGAATGAGCACTACACACACACAGCACGTACAGAATGAGCACCACACACACACACACACACACACACACACACACACAGCACGTACAGTATAACCACTACACATACACACACACAGCATGTACAGTATGAGCACTACACACACACACACACACACACACACACACACACACACACAGCACACACATGAGCACTACACACACACACACACACACACACACACACACACACAGCACGTACAGTATGAGCACTACACACACACACACACATACACACACACACACACACACACACACAGCACGTACAGTATGAGCACTACACACACACACACACACACACACACACACACACACACACACACACAGCACGTACAGTATAACCACTACACATACACACACACAGCATGTACAGTATGAGCACTACACACACACACACACACACACACAGCACGTACAGTATAACCACTATACATACACACACACACACACACAAACACACACACACAGCACGTACAGAATGACCACTACACACACACACACACACACACACACACAGCACGTACAGTATAACCACTACACACACACAGCACATACAGAATGACCACTACACACACACACAGCATGTACAGTATAACCACTACACACACACACACACAGCACGTACAGTATAACCACTATACATACACACACACACACAGCACGTACAGTATAACCACTACACACACACACACACACACACACACACACACACACACACACACAGCACGTACAGTATAACCACTATACATACACACACAGCACGTACAGTATAACCACTACACACACACACACACACACACACACACACACACACACACACACAGCACGTACAGTATAACCACTATACATATACACACACACACACACACACACACACACACACACACACACACACACACACAACACGTACAGAATGACCACTACACACACACACAGCACGTACAGTATAACCACTACACACTACACTATATATCTATTTATGTATTCATTACTTCATAAGTCATAAGATAGGCACATATGTAGAGATATAGATGCCAGGGACATCACACACTGTGTAACTGGAAGTTCGACACCGTGAAGCTCAGATTCAGAGTCCAGGTTTTGAACCATGCTGACAGCATGGTAAAGGCATCCCATAAGTGTGGTTTCAGTCCAGCACTCCCCACCCCTGCCAAAAGTTATCAGTCCGTCCCCTTCTTGTGAATGTGTTTATGTTATATATCCATAATACTCCATATTTATGTGCAAAAGGATATGGTGGACCCTCTATAGCATATGTTTAGATGGATTTTCTTACATGCAAGCTAGGTAGTCAATATGTTGCTATTTATTACTGTGCGCTCCAGTGTAAGCTACAGCATTTTGACTGGACTGCTCAGCCATGTACAGCCTGGCTCAGGGGACCGGACTCGCGGCGTCAGCTGACCACGTTGCACTGGGCTGAGCAGACTCGTACCTCAGCGCCCTCTCCTTCGCTCCCATCCTCATCCTCACCCACGCACCGGCATCTGCGTTAATCACGACACCCGCTCATAAATCTAGCAGTTCCCTGAGAAATTATTCCGTATCAAAGACGTAGTGCAATTCCTGCCAAAGACTACTGCAAACATGTACCAACAATGTGCTAGCTTCTGTTATGTTGCTAAACTTTTAACTTTTACATTTTGGATCACACTTTATTTAAAGGTTAAACGGCTGCAAAATGGTGCGTCATGATACAGCCAGAATAGCCAGCGATAGCCTTAATCTGACAGCACAATGCGTACACGCCGCAGTACACTTTTTTCAAGGATATTTATCCATTGTAGTTGCTACCATAAAATAAGTCATTCTTAACTAAGGAATATGAATACATGTAAAAGTCTTAAAACACCATAAATAAAATATCCTTGGATCTTATGCGCTCTGTCTGCAAAGAGGTCGAAAGATATTGCCGAATAAGGAAATTCCAATAAAAATGGAAACTTTCCAAATAAAGAGTATTTTTCCAAATCCAAATGTTTTGTGCTTTGACGGGCTCATATTATTATGACTTAATGGCTACATAAAAATCATGAATGTACACAAATGGACGTGTGTACTCAACTCAGTTGCGGTGTTCAGTGTATACTGGGACAGTGACGATGATTGCGATACGTGACCTGACAAACTTGTTTTGCTCCGTCACTTTTCAATTGTGAAAACATTTCATCAGTTGCCAGAAAAATGTGATTCTACTCAACTCTTTCAGACAGCACTAAAAACAGATTAAAGCAGCATACATTACTCCACATTATTCCATATATGATGATTACATTAATGTGATCTCTAAAAAAATCAGGGAACTAGGGCATAACAACTGATTTGTTTCATTTATTAAACCTTGTTAAACCTTTAGGCCTATCATTTTTGTACCAACATCATTACAATGCGGCACTTAGGCTACTATGATTTTTTGGGTTTTTGGGTTTGGGTTCTCTTTAAGTTTTGCTCAGTTGCAAATATCGGTTTAACTCAGTAAAGTTCCCTGCGTACAAGCTCGACCTCTTAAGTGTTGCCATTAAAGGACACCTGGCCGTCGGGTCACGTTAAGACCATGAGCGTGTAGAAAGGCAACCACATAATTGCTATGCTTGATAAAATAGCGTCAAAACCGTATTATACTCACCAATCGCGGGTAAGACCGTATACGATGCGCCTTTGACGTTTTTGCTTTTATTTACACATATTTTGTCACACTTCTCAAGGGATATTTTCACAATTTCAGCCCTTTCTCACTGCGATGTGTGGATGGGCTCCCGGCCTCAGGACGCTGTATCTGTTCATCTGAAGCGCGTCCAACGCGGAAGCAGCGACCCGAGCTGAACGGCCGGGATTCGACGCGCATTCCTTCACAGGCCGGCGGACGCGGATCGCCTTACCTTTCGCATCTCCGTCCTTTCCCTGCACACCTGTCCCCCGTCTGTCTCCGCCCCCGCCGCCTCGAACACATTTACTGAGCTCCTGCGTGCTTCTCACGCCGTTTCCTCTGAGTCATTCTCCACCTGAAATACTCTGAAGTGCTAATGAATACGGACCTTCCGTCGCCCTTCCTGTAGCTTTGCGCCCGGCTATATGCCCCCACTCCCTGCCCTCTGCCCCTCCGTTTTTCCGTCAATTTAAGCAAAACCGGCTCCACCACTTACGATAATAAAAGCCGCCTGTTTTTCGCCTTGGCACTTGCTGCCGAAGTGGTCTCAGTGTGCTTGTTGAAAGGATTTTAAATGAAAGGCTTGCAAGCGTTTTCTCTACTTTACACAAACAACAATGCTCTTTACTACATGCATTCTCACACAAAAACGAGTCCTTTTCTCTCTCCCACTCCCACCAACTTGCGATTTTTCACACAACACACACCCTAGCTCTCAGACCCTTTTACAGCCACTTCACTCTACACAGAAACGAAGCCACACAAATAAAGTGATAAAAGTGCAAATCATTTAATCTGTTTGTTTGTCTATTTACAGTGACATTTACCCCAAATCATTCCATCTTTTTCTCTCTTCCTCGTTATTGCAATATTTATAAAGCTCATCATTTCAGTGACTCAATCAGCCTGCATTTCAAATACATTCAGACCCAGAAAACAGAACAGAGGAAGAAAGGGAAGCAGAGGCTGTACAGCAGAGGCCTGGCCAGTCTGAGATCCACCGCCAGCAGCGCAGCGGACGCAGAGTGGAATCGAGTGTGTGTGTGTGTGACTGAGGGTGTGTGCAAGGGTGCAAGTGTGCATGTGTAAAAGTTGAATTTCAGAACAATATTCTCATGAATGCATCAACAACCACAACAACCCCATATCGTCACAGATCTGACAGTGGCTGATAGCAGAGGCCAGGCCATTTTCACCAGGGAAAAGGCTGTGCAAAGTTCTATTTATCACACACACACACACACACACACACACACACACACACACACAGGGACAGGCTCTCACTTTCCCTCACTTTCACTCAGTATCTCACATATCATTAAAGACTGTATTTTTTACCTAACAAAACACAATCACTCGAAGGCACCAGACCGACCAGGGCACAGTCCCGACTGCAGAGCCCAGCCCGGAGCGGGGAGGGGGGCCTGGATTTATGGGGGGTGGTCTCAGGTGAGCATGGGGACGCCATCCTCTGAGGGCGTGGTCCTCAGAGCGCGTGGTCCTCGGAGAGCGGGATCAGCAGGACCTCGCCCTCTGAGGAAGAGGAGGAGGAGGGGGACGGGGTGAGGGGCAGGGCGGGGGTGCAGGGCGGAACAGGGAGATGCTCAGTCCCAGCGAGTGGAAGACGGAGGCCAGCCACGGGCTGCCGAGGGGCGGGGCAGCGGGGCGGGGCAGGGGCGGGGCCGGGGGCGGAGGTGGGGGGCGGCAGGGGCGGGGAGGGGGTGTGGTGGGCAGGGGGGGCCCCGGGAGCGAGGCTGGAGGTGCTGCTGGCTCGGTCTGAGGATGCAAGGCCAGTTTCTGAGGCAGAGGTGAGCTGGCACCTTCCCCGGCCAATGAGGAGCCCCCAGCACTTGACTGATTGGGCTCTGAGCCAGTGGGAGCCGTCCCTGCCTGCTGTGGGGAGGGGCTAGAAGACTGAGAGGGCCTGGGTGCGGCTCTTGGGAGCAAGCCCCACCTCCGCATGCGACGGATGGTTCTCCTAACAAATCGGGGCCTGCGGCGACGTCTGGAGGAGGAGCCAGGGTCATGCCTCAGGAGCTGAAGGATTCCTCTCAGAGACAGAGTGGAGGACTGAGACAGAGAGGGAGCGAGAGAGAGGGGGGGGGGGGTTTATTGTTAGCCTTACTATATTTAAACTGTAAGCTTAGTATTTCAAATTGTATTAGCAGTATTACTTTACTGGGTTCAGTGTTTTGGGTCAGCCCAAACTGCTCGTCTCACCTCATTCGGATTCTCAGTGGGGAAGTCTTCTACAGGAGGAATCGCCCCCTGTGCAATCAGCTGACCGTAGGAGGGTGGGGCCTGCTGCTGTATAAGCTCCGCCTCCTGACGACTGATTGGAGCAAACATGCTGGAGGGGCGGGGATAACAGAGACCAGGTTAGTGTGCTGGGAGCAGAAAGGGTTTCACTGCAATGGACAGATGGACAGTGACTACAGTTAGGCCTTTGACAGGTGCACAGATAATTCGTGGAGCAAAGAGAATTACATCAGAAGGTATAAAGTGTGACACATATATACATGGAGGGGGTACCCGCATTGTGTGGAGGGGGTACCTGCAGGGAAGGAGTACCTGTATTCGCGGGTGCGGAGGGAGTACAGCTTGCAGGTGCAGCCCATCGCAATGACCAGCAGCAGCCCACAGACCAGGCTGCCAAGCGTTGCCGCGGTGATGACCTTGCGGGGCAGGGTGACCGTGCAGTTGAGCTCGTCTGTGCCGTCCTTACAATCCACCTGTCCGTCACAGCGCCAGCTTTCAAACACACACCTGCAACGCAAGGCCAGACCGGTGAACGCTGCGAAGACTCTCTCTCTCTGAAACTCTACACCTCTACCTGTTTCAGTCTCTCCTCACCTGCACAGCTCTCACCCTCTCTCTCTCTCCCTCAGCATCCCTGACACACAGTACCACTCAAACATCTGGACACACCTGATTAAGGTGATGGGAAACATGTATTGAAAGACATTCTGATCTAAAGACTTATGCTTAAATGCTTGAAATCTGTTTGTTAGAGAAATGCAAATAGTGAAATTGATGCCCATGTATGAATTTCTTTCCAAAAAGAACACACACACACGCACACACACGCGCACACACACACACACACACGCACGCACACACACA
>CM032891.1:30908276-30915776 GCA_019176425.1 Megalops atlanticus
TGAGTGGACATAAAACATCCGATACAGCTAGCTAGTAACTGCTGGTAAACTGGAGATGACCCTCGCGAGGTTGAGACCTAAGTTTGCTCCAACTATGCAACCGAAGAGGCAAGATATATACAGTAGCAAATGCGTTCTTCACCTATCCTCCTGAAAGATAAACTGAAAAGCGTTTTTCGTGTGGTAATTTAAGGTTGGATTGTGTTCATAACTCGCTCTAATGTGGCTACCGAGGACAGAGAGTTTCGCGATCGATAAGCGCGACTTCCTGCCTCCGGCTGCCCAGCAATGACGCACGACAGGATCACTTAGCTACCCAGCTAACTTTCTCCGGAATATCGATACCGAAAGTTTGATACGTTACTTTAACATCGACTTCTTCACTGGGGAAAGGATAACGCCCCAGGGTGAAACCCTCGAGTTAAACATTCAATTTTTCACTTCTTTGGCCTTTGAGTCTCACTCCCGCAAACTTTCGATTTCTCTCAGGCTAGCTGGCTAACAGCTGACAGACACCTCGCTGGCTCTGAACTTTTCGTACCAAGTCTTTTTATAACACCTTCCTGAACATATCTCACGGAAAACTACGAACATCCACGATGTACAAAGTAATCAGTTCACATAAATATACGTTGAATAGTCTATCTTGTCATCTGAAGCACGATTTTACATGTTTTAAAATGTCCACTTACGCCTTTCCTCTTTTTTGTTGACATCCGAGTTCTAGTTCTGCTCAACTTCCGTGTTCCCCGATTGACAGGCGAGAGAGAAAAGCCCCGCCCCGCTGCACGCGCCCCCCTTCCCTCTCTCTCCCTCTCCTTCTCCCTCTCCCTCTCGCTCTCCCTCTCTCTCCCTCTCTCTCTCTGTTCTGTTTTCCTGTCTTTAATCTGTTCGACATGTTTGTTAACCAGCAAACGGACTTTCGGGTTTTTTACTCACTGCCTCAGACCGAGGCCGTGCAGTACCGGCGCTGAGCAGCAGGTGTCGCTGTGCGCCTTCATTTCGGCAGCCCCACACGGACGCTTCAGTCTCGTTAAATACATATGAATCAAACTGCTGACGGAGTGTAAATGCAGTTACAAGCCTGTGTGGAAAACCTTTCTCTGCGTTATGCCTGTAATTAATGTGTGAGTGCGTCAACACCATGCTGTTTAAATACCTGGTATTTATGACCAGGAAAACTTAAGAACACTTAATGTACCATTTAACTATTAACATTTTTACTTAAAAACACCTATGGGCTGTTGATTGCCGTAGACCCAACTCCTCTCGCTTTTTTACTTTTTTGACGGAAAAAACTTTCTTGATCAGCTTGATAAATATTCCGCATATAAATGTGGTTTATTGTCTTCTCCAAATGTATTACAATTTATGGTAATGTTGTCTCATATATTCTTCCCCCATGACAGGGTTGCCAGTTAAAGACTAACACTGTCTCTGACTGATTTCGGAATAACTTGGTAAGAATTGTTTACCCTTCCTTCAGTTTGCCGAAATAGTGAGTTTCTATGGAAAGCATTGTATTTACATTGGATTTATAATTTAATCTTCAAAACGGCTCCCCAAAAATGTTTTGACACTTTCCAGCGCTGAACTTGTGTGAAATCGCTGGGCTGAGCGGTCGTCTCGGTGGTGCTCAGGAGCGTTTTCGGAGGGATGGGGGTGGGTGAAGTTCTTTTCCTCTTTTCCTGCTTTTTCCAAGAGGAGAAAGCCGCAAGGGACGATCGAGCTACCACGTCTGCAGCTGAGAGAGAGAGAGAGAGAGAGAGAGAGAGAGAGGAGTGAGAGAGTGAGTGAGTGAGGGAGGGATAAGAGGCAAAATAACCAAGCACAAGTACGAAAAGATCTGGGAAGAAACAAAGGAAGGAAGAAACGAAAAGACAAGATGAAAGACGAATAGACTAAGAAAACAATAGCGGATTGCTTTCAAATCGTACTTTTTTATTTTTAAAATATAGATATTTCTCTTCCTCTGCACGATTTTCATTTTATTTTATGCAAAATATTTTTTTAAGAAAAAGGGAAACATACGGAAATCATTTACAGTTAAGTCACATATTTGAAGCCTTTTTACTTGGCAGCTGACTTTGTTGTTCCGCTTCCTGAGAGAATAACAGATTTTTGTTGTTTTTTTTTTTGTTGTTATATTTTGATGAAAAGACAAACAAGAAGAGCAAAGAAAGGTGATTATCAAGGTGATTTTTACAGAGGGGAACACTCCCGGAGCACATCTTGCGTTTTGGGGGAGAGCTGCGCGCGCGCTGAGTATCCTAATGGTGCCCCGGCTCGAGACGTTCAACCAGCTGCTGCTGCTCGCGCTAGTATGCGGGCTCTGCACGCGGGGAGCGACGCAGGACTTCAAGGCAGAGGTAGGTCCCTCGTCCCCGACACCCCCGATTACCCCCTTAATTTCATTAAGGCATCAGAGGACGTTGCTAAAGTGAAGACTTCTGTTTTTTTTTTTGTAAAATCAAAGTAATAGCATAGAGGTCAGTTAACTACGATAACTTTTTCCCGACCCTTTTTTTGGAGGGGCTGGAATGTGAAGCTTCAGTGCGACCCTACCTGACAAGCGTGACAATATGGAAGTGGTTTACATTTCTTCACATACTGCTGGCAACTAATAAACATTTATTTATTATTTATTTATTTATTATTGACACTATATTGTTTATTATATTAGAAAAGTTAGTGTGAGACATATGATGAGGAAGAGGGCTTAAGAAAGAAAAAGCAAAGAGGATTATAAAATAAACTAAAAAGTGGAGTGGAACTGCAAGAGAAGCAAAAAGAGGCAAGTTCACAGAAGAGAAAAATGTCCTGACTGTTGTGTTGTGGTCTGGGGAGGAGTGGGGGAGGGGGTGAAGAGAGGGTGAGGCTATGAAAACAACTCCTAGACTTTGTTGAGAAGGGGGCAGAGAAAATATAATTGCCATGGTCTGTTCTGAGTTATGGCGGAGGCTGCAGTGGAAATGGTGGTTCTGAGTGTGATGCACAAACGGTCCCTGAGATGGTTCTTCAGTCCACACGCTGAACACTCCCTCGCTCTGGCTGCTCGGGGTAAGAGATGCGGTTTTGTGGAGAGCCCGGGGGCCTTGCGGAGCTCCCACAGTTACGGCTCGGCTGTGCAGAGTTCCAGCCCTCACTCTGTCTGTATCAGCTAATCACTGCGTCACTTAATGTGTTTGTCAGTGCATCAGCTGGTGTGACAGTTACTCACTGTTTTTGGTGTAAAGTCAGATAAAGTGAGAGGTTGTGATTCCATCCTGAGAAGAGGGTCTCTCACGTCCCACTGGCCGCATCGCTGCTCATGGGTGCTGACTCAGGGTTTACTCCTGGGGGGAGAGTGGCCCCACTGGTCCACAGACACGTCTCCCGGTACCTAATGTCCCAGACGGAGGAGTTGTGTTTCAGAGGAGAGCGGTGAGGAGGCAGGGGAGGTGGTGTGGGGGGTACAGCATGAAAATACTGCAGGAAAGATGGGGCATTGCTGAGTGAGGGCACCAATAAACCGAGTCTCACAGACAAGCAGCTTGATAATGGAAGCAGAGATCTGGATATCACCTACCCAGTGTAGAGGTTGTATTGAAAAAAGGACTCAATTCCGATCTTCGTGGAAAAGACTTCTTTATTTACAGGAACGGCATTTGTCAGAAATACGTGAAAACGCACTCTGGGTTCAGCGGAGTCAATCTGAACCCCAAGCACTCAGCGAAAGCATTCTTTATACTGATACAGAGCTTTGATCAGGATCGACAATTATTAGCGTACAGGTGGTAAAATACAGGAGGTCTGGTAATTACATTATCTTATATTATTTATATTCTGTATTATCTATATTCCCTAGCAAGAACAGTTCTCAATCACCTATCACCAGTTTCTTTAGAAGTATCAATTGCCACAATGGCTAGCTGCGGCCAAAGTGACAATTGAAGTCTGTGAGCAGAACTGTGGTTACAATAAGGCCATCTAGACAAATGAATACAGGTATTTGCATACCTTAAGTGAGAGGATCTGTGCTATCTTATGCCACACTGGGTGAGCTGGTTTAGGGATCTGGACCAAAATCTTACAAGATCTTTATGGAGATCTGGATATCACCTACCCAGTGTAGAGATATTTATGGAGATCTGGATACCACCTATCTGTGTAGATATCTTTATGGAGATCTGGATATCATCTACCCAGTGTAAAGATCTTTATGGAGATCTGGATACCACCTACCAAGTGCTGATTTTTAAATGTGAGTGCAATGCGTAGTATGTTGTTCCCACTTATGTTCATTTTGCTGCAAAGGGGACAGTTATCATGGCATGCCCCCCATTGCCCTCAGCTGAGACCGTGGTGGAAAGGGAAGATGTGTGATTCACTGGGAATTTTCACAGGAAGTAGGATAAGTAACTAAGAAGTGAGGAGGATTTAGGGAAATCCAGACCACTGACGGAGGAGTGGGGAAAAGGATGGAAAAAGAGGAGATGCACATTTTGCGTTTTCCCCTCCTGTCACACTGTGTGAAGTCACGGTCATGCCAGTGCACTGTCACCAGCCACGGGATGACTCCTGTCTGTGCCACACATGGTCTGCATGCCGCCCCCCCGCAATGCTGTAGGCCTGCCAGAGCGGGTGGTGTGTTGGGGGGGCTGTTGCCTTTTAGTGTTGTGTACTGCTCTTCATCCTGTCCTTTGATAGAGCCTTAAAAAGCCAGAGCTGCAGGAACAGCAGTCCTCCTTGTCTATGTGTCTGTCTCAGGTCGTGTACACGCTTCTGTTTCTTCAGGGTTCAGTTTGCTGTCGCCTTCAAGGTCGCTCTTTGATGTGATTTTTACCAGATAATGATTCCCGTGTGGAAAACCTGAGCAATGTTTGAATTTCTGTTATGTCTGTGTAAAATTTCCTGCGGTGCCTGAAATCCAGATGGCTAACAGGAGGAGAGTCTCAGGGAAACAATGTTTATTGTTTATGTAAGGTTTGACACAAAGGGCTGATGCAGCCCAATATCCTGCATTCTTGTGTGAAAGTTGATTGCTTTGACACTGTACTGCTGAAGCCAGATGGAATAGGTATAATTCCTTTTACACAGTATAAAACAAACACAAACCTCATCTTCTTATTGGTTTATCACGAGACCATGGGCTCCCAATCTTTTGCCCAGATGTCTGCTACTAATAACTTTTTTTTTTTTTGCATTGAGCAATCTGTGCCACGCTTCCTCTTGGAGAAGAACCACAGCCATTCACATATACCAGGTCAAACACCAGCGCCCAAAGTTCCCCTTTGAGACGAGCGTATATGCAGCATGTGAGGGCAGCCCAGCAGCTCCCTCTGGGTATTCACTGGTAAAGGGACCCGTAGCAGAAGCCAGAGCCGCTTTGAGGGTTTTGTGGGCTCAGCTTTCACATCACTCCAACGTGAACAAACCCGTGAGGAGGGCAGAGTGAAATCACACAGCAGCTGCAGGCTGGGGCTGGCGACCTTTGGGGTCATTGCAGGGGTCAGGGGTCAGAGGTCGGACTGCAGACAGAGCCGAGTGCGGCTGCCCTGCTCTCAGACACATGGACCTGCTCGGACCGGGCCAAGACCGCGTGACGGGACAGTGCGGGCCTGGGTGGGGTCAGGGAGTGGGACATACTCACCCCAGAAACATACTCACCACAAAAACTCACTCATCCCAGAAACGTACTCACCACAAAAACTCACTCATCCCAGAAACATAGTCACCACAAAAACTCACTCATCCCAGAAACGTACTCACCACAAAAACTCACTCATCCCAGAAACATACACACCACAAAAACTCACACACCCCAGAAATGTACTCACCACAAAAACTCACACACCCCAGAAATGTACTCACCACAAAAACTCACTCACCCTAAAACATACTGACCGCAGAAATGTATACTCCAAACACTGCAATGTCATCGTAACACTACTGCAGTTTGGTGTGACAAAATATAGAGAACTACAGAGAAGTATATATACAGCTATATATACAGCTATGTTGTGAAAGTCTTGTCAGTAGCATTAATGTGATAATGGTCTTGACAAATTTTCACGCTCCCAGCATAGTAGGTATAGGTGGCTACAGTGTTGCATCATGAGCAGTGAGCCATGACCCAACCACAGCCAGTCCACAATGAGACATCCTGGCTGCTTCATTTGTGAATTGGACCCTAGACTCTCCAGCCCATAATAACAGAGTTGCCCCAGTGATGACTAGGTTTTACTGGATTTTAACTGGGCAAAATTGGCTATTGGTAGAGAAAAAGAAGATGCAGGTTCTGGTTTCTGTCCAAATCTTCTGGCAAACATCTGATTCAGAAGTTTTAGCAATGCTCATAGATCCATGCGCAAAATTTCTTATATTGCTTCACAAATGTCCTGAACACATTGACAGAGCAGAAGGCATCAGCTTCCACCAGCCAGAGTGGTTCTGGAAAGGAGATTAAATCCTGCAAGCCCGCAAACCCCTCTGCATCTTACAGTGGTGAAGTCATGGTCCTTATTAACAGTTCTCCTCTGCTGCTTCACAAGTAGAAATAAAAAGTCCCTCTCAGCACGCAGGCCTGTCTCTGTGTGGGTGACACCCCAGAGCCCAGGTCTGACGGCACAGATTCCCTCACCGGCATCCAGGTGCAGTTCACCTCGCTGCAACAGGCATTTCTATTTATGTCCACATAATGTGAGGTGGGGTTGAAAGCAGGCAGCTCCAGGTACAGTTAGGTACTCATTACTCAGTGCTGCTACCGCCAGATTAGAGTACATTTTGTGGATGTAGGCGAGTTTGTACAACCTTTTCATATGAGGAAGGAGGAGACAGACTAGCACAACATCAAGTAAGAATGGTAGTCTCCCGCAAGCAGAAAGTAGTTTTGATATTGACATCTGCACAGAACATCAATGGAAACACAGAAACATCAGTTTTAATTTAAGTACTTTTTAATTCATGGCAGTAACTTGCTAACGATTAGCAGATGATGTAATATGTGTGTGAGAGACACATGTGTGCGTGTGTGTTTCATGAGACTGGCAATGGTTTGGTTGCCTGCTAGGTTTGACTTGGGGGTATTAGTTTGGGATAATGTGGGTATGGGTGGTTGTTAATTTGGGGGGTGTGGGGTGCACTGGGTGGGTTAGGGGGTATCAGTTTGGGGGGTGTGGGGTGCACTGGGTGGGTTAGGGGGTGTCAGTTTGGGGGGTGTGAGGTGTACTCGTTGGGTTAGGGGGTGTCAGTTTGGGGGTGTGAGGTGTACTCAGTGGGTTAGGGGTGGCCTACGCAGAGTGCATTGGAATAACTGGGTCACCACGCTCAGAGGGGCTCTGTGAGACTGCGCTGGATTCACTGTTGACCAGAATTCCCTGTTTTTTCCGTTGGCACAAGGTGAGGGGAACAACTGAGTCAGTCTTTCTCCCTCAAATTTAAATTCAGTCTCCTTCTCCTCTCTCTCTATCCTTCTCTCCTCTCTCTCTATCCCTCTCTTGCGTCTCTCTATCTCCATTT
>CM032891.1:30920776-30958276 GCA_019176425.1 Megalops atlanticus
TGAGCAAACACTGAGCAAATGCTGAGCAAACACTGAGCAAACGATGAACAAACACTGAGGGAACATGGAGTAGACACAACACAATATACACAACATAGAACAAACATGAGATAAACATGAGATAAACTTTGAGTAAATGTATTCTGAATAAACAGTGAGAAGATAAATGAACTATGAATAAACATTTAAGAAACATTTGTGTTGTTTCTTAGTACAGATGTGTGTGATGGCTAGGTACAGTGCTGAAGGTTATATTGGCTATGACTGTGTCTAAATTAGATAACTGTCCATGCATAACTACATCCAGAAACTCTCATAGTACATCAGGAAGCAGAACTACACCCCTAAAGACTCTCTCTCCTTCAGCATACAGAACTACACCCCTAAGGTGGGGGAGTATGAGACGTTCCAGGCCATCCGAAAGGCCTTCAAGGTGTGGGAAAGCGTGACCCCCCTGCGATTCCGCGAGATTCCCTACCACCACATCCGCGACAAGGTGGAGAACTTCGCCGACATCATGCTCTTCTTCGGCGAGGGTTTCCACGGCGACAGCACCCCTTTCGACGGGGAAGGGGGCTTCCTGGCCCACGCGTACTTCCCCGGCCAGGGCATAGGGGGCGACACTCACTTTGACGCCGCAGAGCCCTGGACCTCCGGCAACACAGACCAGGGCGGTGAGAGAGAGCGGGGGGGGATCTTGGGCTCCTCCGGGGAGGGGGGGGGATTAGAGAGGGAGGGGTGATGATGTTCCCCTCCAACCTCATATAACCCTGTATCTGCCCTCTGGGTGTATGGGCTAATGATCATCTCTCAACCTGCTCATAGGAGCTGAAAGTGTGTGTGTATGTGTGTGTGAGGGAGGAGGTAGATAGACAGACAATAGGAGTTAGACACAGCTTTGCCTGTGAAACACCCAGGACGTGAATGACCCAGTCGGGTGTGTGCCGGAATGTGTGGGTGTGGTTCTTGCATGTTCTGACATCTCTCTGTCGACAAGCCAGCAAACATAGCATGGAAACAGAATAGCATTGTGTCTGTCAGTTCTACTTTCTCTGCTAGTTTCTGCCTGTCTATCCTCTCCCCTCTCTCCTGTCCCTCTCCCCTCTCTCCGTCTCTATTCCTCTCCTCTCTCCATCTCTCCATTTCCCCCTCTCTCAATCTCTCCCTGCCTGGTCTGCTCAGATAGTGAGGTGTCCTTGTTGTCTCAGGTAGCGAGGTGTCCTTGTTGTCTCAGGTAGTGAGGTGTGCGTGTTGTCTCAGGTAATGACGTGTTCCTGGTTGCGGTGCACGAGCTGGGCCACGCCCTGGGGCTGGAGCACTCCAGCGTGCCCTCCGCCATCATGGCACCGTTCTACCAGTGGATGGACACCGAGAACTTCATCCTGCCTGAGGACGACCGGCTCGGCATCCAGCAGATCTACGGCAAGCAGCCCTCTAACGTTACCCCAACACTCTTCTAAAGATACCCCAACACTCCTCTAACATTACAGCAACACTCCTCTAACAGTACTGCAACACTCCTCTAATGCTACAGCAACATTTCCCACTCAATACCCACCTCCCCACGCGGGTTCCTGACTTCCTCCTACACTCTGACAGTAGATTATGAATATTTATCATCTTATCTAAGAAATTTTGCTTAAGAGACACCCCTTTCCAGTACACCTCACATTTTTTACAGACTCAGACTCAAACCAGCAACCTACTGGTTGCACCTGTGAAGAGTACTATGGTGTGTGAATCTCTGACAGAGTGCACCGGGTTGTGTTTGAGCAACAGCATGCATTATATTGCTGGGACTGTGGGTAGAAAGTTAACACCCCCCTTTCTTTCTGTCCTATAGGATCAAGGTCTGGTGGGCCGCCCCCCTCCCCCCCTCCACCCCCCCGTCCCACTCAACCCCCCTACAAACCTGACCAGCCCTCCTCTGGCCCTGATGTCTGTGAGGGTCACTTCGACACCATCGCCATCCTTAGAGGAGAGATGTTTGTCTTCAAGGTAAATGAGATCAAACGGATGCAACATTTAATTCACATAAATACACAAAGACTCACTGAGTTACACACACACACACACACCAAGACTCACTGAGTTACACACACACCAATACTCAGTGACACACTGAAACTCAGAGTTTCACAAACACACCAAGACTCACTGAGTTACACACACACTGCGCACTGTGTTAAGTGTGTGTGTATTGTGAGTATACTGTGTTAAGTGTATGTGTGTGTTGATTGTACACTGTGTTTAGTGTGTATTGTGCTAAGTGTGTGTGTGTATTGTGAGTGTACTGTGCTAAGTGTGTGTGTGTGCGTGTATTGTGAGTGTATTGTGCTGTGTGCGTGTGTTTGTCTTGAGTGTGTACTGTGTTAAGTGTGTGTGTGTATTGTGAGTGTATTGTGCTAAGTGTGTGTGTGTGTGTGTGTGTGTGAGTGTGTTTGTGTGATGAGAGTACACTGTGTTGAGTGTGTGTGTGTATGTTGAGTGTGTACTGTGTTAAGTGTGTGTGTTTTCCCCCTGCAGGAAAAGTGGTTGTGGCGTGTGCGGAATAACAGGGTGCTGGAGGGGTACCCCATGCCCATCGGCCAGTTCTGGAGGGGGCTGCCCGCCTCCATCAACACTGCCTATGAGCGGGCTGATGGCAAATTCGTCTTTTTCAAGGGTAAACCTGTGGTACCCTTTCTCTCCCCCCCACCCCTACCCCAGACCTCTCCCCCCCACCCCTACCCCAGACCTCTCCCCCCCACCCCTACCCCAGACCCTCCCCCCCCCACCCCTACCCCAGACCTCTCCCCCTCTCTTTCACAGCTGCTGCACAGTGCTCTGTTACTGCAGTAGTTACACACACGCCATCCCTCCTGCACTTTGTCATGTTCTGACTGCTATCCCCCCCCACCCCTGTGCAGGAGACAGACACTGGGTGTTCACCGAGTCGAACCTGGAGCCAGGGTACCCCAAACCCCTGAAGGAGCTGGGCAGTGGGCTCCCCAAAGACCGACTGGACTCTGCCCTCTACTACACCCCCACCGGCATGACCTACTTCTTCAGAGGAAACAAGTGAGTGTCTGTCTGCCTGTCTGTCTGTCTGTGTCTGTCTGTGTGCCTTTCTGTCTGTCAACTGGTGTCTGTCTGTCTCTGTATGTTTGTATCTGCGTCCGTCTGTCTGTATGTCAACGAGCATTAAATTCTGTGAGTGATCAGAATGTCTGGGTGATGACTACCAGTAGCTGCACAGCAGAAAACTGTACCAATGATAAGGCAGAATGTAACCTGTTTTGTAAAGGAAGTAGAAACCAAAAAAGCGGTCTGTCAGTCGCTGAGGTTTGTCTATAACGGGAAGCTCATCATCACAACTGAGCTGCAAAGACCTCATGGTGTTGCCCATCAGTAACACTTTGCCATTTTTTATTATTTTGGTCATGAAGCCTTGTGGATCCAGTCTTCAGCAGGCTGTCAGGCAGGCAGACTCGGCTCTCGCAGTAGCACAGCTAATGTTTTTAGCGCTCTCACAGCTGTGTGAAAAGAGGGCGGGGTCAGGCATCCTCAACCCGGTCATACACGGTCATGTGACCAAACTCACAGCACCCCGTGTGCAGACAGACACACACACACACACACTCACACACTCACACACACACACACACACACACACACACACACACTCACTCACACACAGACAGACAGACACACACAGACACACACACACACACACACACACACACACACACGTACACACATACACACACAGACACACACACAAACAGACACACACACACAGACAGACACACACACACACACACACACACACTCACACACAGACACACTGACAGACAGACAGACATACACAGACACACTCTCTCCGGTCCCGAGGCCTGTGATTACAGGTTGCTCCAGACGCCATCGTGTCTGGGTTTTACAGGAGAGACTGAGACAGTGAGCAGACTGTTACACAGCAAGGAAGAGGGAGGAGACTGGGGCTGATGAGGAAACATTCAAAGTAAAGAGAGAGAGAGAGAGAGAGAGAGAGAGAGAGAGAGAGGGAGAGGGAGAGAGAGGGGGAGGAAAGAGTACGGTGGGCAGGAGGAGAATGTTGACGTGTTTTGTTTGTAGTTTTAAAAAGCACAGTTCCCCATGGCGTCCAGAATGAGCTGCATCAGCATCAGACGAATAACGCTGTGTCACACGGGGCCTAGGGTCTCCCGTCAGCCGCATCCTCACCTGTAACAGTGCGGTAAAGGGTGCTGACATAACCATATGTGATTGGTCAGCTCGGTTTGTATAAACGTGTCTGCATCAACACTGTTTAATTAAGGAAAATCTGAATCCCCCTCCCCACACGTTTACACACAGGTATTACAGATTCAATGAGAAGACACGCACTGTGGACGCAGAGTACCCCAAACCCATCAGTGTGTGGCAGGGTGTGCCCGACAACCTCAGAGCTGCATTCATGAGCAAGGATGGAGGTACGGGCCCTGTGTGTGTGTGTGTGCATCCAGTGACTAGTCTACAGTTCTCACACTGCAGAATATCAGCATTTTTCCACTCAGGGGTTGATCAGTTCATTGCTTCTCTTGTTTTTCACACCACCTCTGTGGCTGAGTTAGCAGCTACCCTGACACTGATGGCTTAACCTTCTTCTCTATCTTTTTCTCTGGTCAGTGGAGTTCACTGCAGTCTGCTTTATGTGAGTGAGGGGAGAACAAGGTCATCTCCCTCTATCTCTTTCTCACTTACTGTCCCTTGATCTCTTTCTTTCTCTCTTGCTCGCACCCTCTTTCACACACTCTGTCCCTCTGCTCCCAGTGTAGAATTCAGTTCAGTTTCATGCTGCTTTACTGTCAGCCACAGAATTATGAGGGTGAGGAAGATGGACCCAAACCACAAAGTGCAATAACTACGTAACCAACAGAATAACCCTCTGTCTGTCTCTCTGTTTCCCTCTCTATCTCTCTCAGCATACACATACTTTTACAAGGCCAACAAGTACTGGAAGTTCAATAACCAGCAGCTGAAGGTGGAGCCCGGCTTCCCCAAATCTGTGCTGCGCGATTGGATGGGCTGCCAAGGGGAGGACCCCAAGAAGGGTGGGACTGACGAGGAGGTGATCATCATCGAGGTGGAGGAGGCGAGCGGGGCGGGGGCGGCGGCCGTGGTGGTGCCCCTCCTGCTGCTGGTGTGTGTGATCTGTGCCCTGGGGGCCGTGCTGTTCTTCCGCAGGTACGGCACCCCCCGACGGCTCCTGTACTGCCAGCGATCCCTGCTCGACAAGGTGTAGAGAGAGAGGGAGGGAGGAGAGGGGGAGGGAGAGAGAGAGAGGGAGAGAGAGAGGGAGAGAGGGAGGGAGGGAGGGGGGAGGGAGGGAGAGAGAGGGGATGGGAGGGGAGAGGATGGTTTGGAAGAGGGAGACGAAGAAGGAAGGGGGATGGACCAGAGGAGAAAGAAAGGGAGATTCAAATGTGCATTTGTATCTTTTTATATCTATGTGTACAGTCACGTACCCTGAGACCAGAACGGTTCCACACAGCATGGAGAGAGAGAGGAACACACACATCTACCTCTCTCACACTCATTTCATTCCTTTACAAAAATCTGTCAGATCTTGGACGAGCAGTTCAGCTGAACAAACTCCAGATTTCACCCCCCTCTCTCTCCTCATCCCACTTGTCTCCCCTCCCAGCTGACGACACCAGCTGAATTGCTGTTTATTTAGTATTTTTAAATGTTTTTAGGGTTTTTTGTTCCTCATAGTTTTTCATTGTAAAACTCAGGCCTGAGCAGCAGATTTCCTCCATGTTAAACCCCTGCGCCCTGCCTGGCTCCCAGCCCACGCAGAGTTCAGACAGACAGACAGAGCAGTTCTGTTCCAGAGTTGGAACAGGCCGGGCTTCTCCTGCCCGCGTTTCAGACCATCCTCCACACTGCTGCACATCTCAGCTCGGATCAGAGCCACACAGTACAGCACAGACACACTGCAGTACAGACAGGAACAGCACAGCTCAGACACACTGCAGTACAGACAGGAACAGCACAGCTCAGCTCAGCTCAGACACACTGCAGTACAGACAGGAGCAGCACAGCACAGACAGACATACTGCAGTACAGACAGGAACAGCACAACACAAATGCAGCACAGTCTGGGTTTATACTTAGGGACCGTTCAACAGGATCCAACAGCCTTTTACAGCACAGTGCAATATATTTTTATTTTATTGGCTGTACTGATCAAGCTCCAAGTGATGACAGAGTTTAAAGTAATTTAGCACCTATTATATACTGTTGAGACCAGGTGGCTCTTAAGAGCTACAATACAGCAGGGTTTCCAGCACCCATCACATCACCCACACTTTCAGAACTGGAGAGGGAGCTGAAATCAGCTCAACCGTAACGGTGAGTGTTGAATCAGGTGGCTATTTGCTTGGCTGGAATGAGGGTCTGCAGACTCCCTGGGCCCTTTGGACCAGGGGGAGTGGCCCTGGTCTAGGTAAATCTATCACACAGAGCCTTGCAGTCTACATTAATCCTGCACAAAGAGTGTTGTAGGATAGATTAAATCAGCACATAGCATAGCAGTCTACACTAATTCGGCACACAGCAGTCTAGATTAATATAACACAGAGCACTGTGAGTGCCGCAGGCTAGATTGATCCAGCACAGAGTGTGGTAGGCTAGATTAATCCAGCACAGAGTGTGGTTTGCTAGATTAAATCAGCACAGGGGAGCTCTTTCACTTTCAAGGCAGTCTTAGAATCAGGCCCACAAGCCGATTTTACATTGATGGGAAGATCAGAACCGTGATCTCCAAACATTGTCTGAAATGCAGAAAGGGAAAACTAACAGAGACATGTCCAAAAATCAGTGGTGTGAAAATACTGAAGCAGGGAAGTGTGTATGGAGGGAGGGAGAGTGGTGGAGCGAGGCAAGGGGAGAGAGGGAGGGATGAAGAGAAAGAGAGAGCAAAGGAGTAAAACCCACACATCACATCATCAGCACCACTCACTCGCCCCCCGCACACACCGTTCACCCCTCATCCCACGGGGGCCGTCACCCGCCTCCCCCCCAGTCCAGTGGAACCTCGTCTCCTGCACAGGAAAGGCCGCAGAGGGCGGATTGATGGTCCAGTAAAGGGAGGCGATCAGAGTCTGAACGGGATTCTGATCAGTCACCCGGATGAAGCCGATGTTATTTCTGCACAGAGAGCAGGGCAGTTTGTCTGTGTAATTGTTTAACGCTATTCCAATACTATTTTTTAAATCTTTTTGTTTGTTACGGTTATTAATGTTGTTATTATTATGACTATTATTATTATTGTTGTTGTTCTCTGTCTGGTCTGAGGTGGTCTGTTTTGTTTTGTTTTTGCTTTTTTTTTGTAAGTTGTCATTGAAAGTCCTGCAGGACAGGGGTGTATCATGACAACAGGAAATATGATATCCATTTTCACATGGATTTTGGGGGGGTCATTTGTTTGAAACATGCTTGTTTTCCCATCCCTGAATATATTAAATAAATTGAAATATATATTAAAATGTTGTTATTGCTATTGCTTAGCATTCTTAAGTGTGTACAGCAATGAGATAAAGTGATATTAGGAATAACAATGATAATAGTAATGATATTCATAATGATGATAAAATAAGGGAACTTGATTTTTGCCTGTTTTTTTTTTTTTGGTTTTATATCTCTTGAATCAAAATTAAATAAAATATTTTTAAAAATGTCATGTAGCTTCATACTTTGTTGTCTTCTGGTCACCTCTCACACACACACACACACACACAGGTATGTTCGCACATATGCATGCACACACAGGTGTGCGGCAGCTCTGTGAGAACATTAAATCTGGGTTGGAAAATATCTCCCAGTGTTTAGGTGTGATAATAATGATAATTTGGCTCTCAGTGCTCTGATGCCTCATCTGCAGAGCAAACAGTGCAGGAATGAAGGGATCTGCTGCTTCCTCTGAGCCCCAGGACCTCCTGGAATGTAAGGGCTGTGAGGAACGGGTTTGGGGTGACAGGTGATGTTGGGATATCAGTGTTCAGAGCGAGATGGTGTGGATAAACAGGAACTTTGGCCAGAGGATCAGAATTACTCAACTTGAATCACAAGGTCGGGGAGGAAGGGGGGTTGAATGACCACATCTGGAAAGTAGTTGACAACATCTGGAATACAGAGAATGTGTGTGTGTGTGTGTGTGTGTGTGTGAGAGAGAAGGAGAGAGAGAAAGGGTGAAATTCTGTTTGTGTGTTCGCTCAGTTGTTTATCTCCAGCACAGTATTAAGTGGAATGTTTTTTAAAGAGGTCAGGATCTGCCTCTTCCAGCTAATTCTGCTGTCTAGAAAACCTCAACATTCCTCACCCCCAGCACCTCCCTCTCTCTCGCTCCCCCCTTCCTCTCTCTCTCCCTCTCTCCTCCTCTCCCCCCTTCCTCTCTCTCCCTCTCTCCTCCTCTCCCCCTTCTCTCTTTCTTTGTAACTGGAGCCGTTTCCTCACTCGCAGTTTTTTACAAGACTTTTTTAACGGAAAACACAGGCCAGCTCTCTGTAAACCTTCCTTCTCCCTCCCTCTCTATCACTCCGTCCGAGGCTCTCAGTCCCACTGAATCTGTTTTTAATGCACATTCCGCACGCTCCGTCTTCCTCTCTGTCGCTCGGTGTGGGACGCTGTGGGGAAATATCTCCCGTTTCTTAGAAAGGAGGCGCATCTCCCTCTGCTCCTGCCGTCTGGGTCTCTGCTGCATCCAAAGCCATCCATGCCTTGCCCATCACACCCCCCCCCCACCCCCACCCCCACCCCCACCCCCCACCTCTCCCTCCCCGATCCCCTGCCCCCCCCACCCCTACCCCTCCCTCTCCCAACATCTGTTTACGCAATCCCTGCTCCCCAGCCTGAATTCTCTCTCCATCTGTGTTTGTCATCCCTGTTTTCGCAGTATGTCTGTGTCTGCATGTGACTGTGTGTGTGTGCGTTTTGATATGTCTCTCTGTATAGTTGTGTGTGGTGTGTCCATTTGGATATGTCTCTCTGCGTAGCTGTGTGTGTGTGTGTGTCTGTATTTCACAGCCCGCAGAATGACGCTTAGAAAGCCTGAATTCTGAAAATGTCTCTGTGGTTCTGACTGACCAGGCAAACAGGAGGGCTGGGGTGCACTGGAGCTGGGGTCAGAGGTCAGGGGGAACGGTCTGGAGCGAGATGTTTGCACTGTAATTTGGAGGACTGGTCTGGGCCCAGACTTGGTGCGTTTGTACAGGACAGGAAGTGGCCTGGACATCTGCTTCCAATTGTGGCCACGTTTTTGTAGTTACCTACAGATCACACACACGCAAACGCAGACGTATTCAACTCAGTAGATATACATTTCCATGAGAAGGAGAGAGAAGGAATGGGAGGAGAAAGAGAGGGAGACAGAGCAAGGGAGAAAAGGAAGGGGGAAATTGAGAGAAAGAGAGAGAGATGGAGAAAGAAGGGAGAGAAGGGGAGGAGAAAGAGAAAGAGAGAAGGAAGGGATAGATGGAGAGAGGGACAGAGAGAGAGAAGGTAGGGGGAGATGGAGAGAAAGACAGTGAGAGACAGGGGAAAGAGAGAAAGAGAAAACATTCCTGTGCAGTCTTGCCCCCATGTTGTGCCAGGGAGTCTGAATATCCCATTAGCACCAGTGGAAAGTAACCCCCCTTCCCTTTACAGCAGAGTGTGTCAGTGTCTGCAAGTCTGCATTTGAATGTTTGTGTGTGTGTGAGTAATTGTGCGTGTAAGACAAAGAGAGAGAAAGAGACTGTTTTGAGTATGTGTGCATTTGTACACAGTTGTGTATAATTCAGTGTATATTTGACTGTGTCAGTATGTGCATGCAGTTGTGTGTGAGTGTTGGTGAGTGTGTGGGAGTATTGTGGAGCATTGAGTATTCTATGAGTATTGGAGTATTATGTGAGCATTGGAGTATTGTGGAGTAATGAGTATTATGCGGGTGCAGTGGGACACAGTGTTCTCATCTTCTTCCTTCACTCGTTCTGCAGTAGTGAAACGCTGCTTCAGTTCCTAACAGTCGCTTTGTCCCCTTCTGGGTTTTTCAGATTTCTCTGCCACGCGCCGAGGTATCTGCTCCACTGAAATGCTTCTCCCTGCAGCGTGTGTGTACCACTCCGGGCCTCAGGGAAAACAGCGCAGGTTGTAGGAAGCGAACATTTCAAACTATCAACACTTTTTATTTTTGGCCTAGTTTCCCCAGGCAGACAGGAAGTGACTCCCTTGCAGGGACTGCTGACTCAGGATCTCCACCCAAACGCTGCCCAGACACCCTCACTCTGACCCAGCCACATGCAACAGGAAACCCCCCTGCTTTAAACTCGGCCTGTGGACAAACGGCTGCTTTAACCTAGCAGCTAAATATATAACTTACAAACCACAAGAAAGGGGAGACAGACCCCATTCAATTTGCTTTTTGTCTGCACCTACCTCTCCCTTCCTCCCCTAGCCTTAGTGTTCAGCTCTTTCTGTTACTGAACTGATTACATACACCCCCCACACACTCACTCACTCACTCTCTCTCTCTCTCTCTCTCTCTCTCTCTCTCTCTCTCTCTCTCTCTCTCTCTCTCTCTTCCTGATTTCTGCACAATATGCAACATCTGGTTCTCATTTCCAAACACAAAACAACAAAAAGGCCAAAAGAGAAGAGAGATATTCAGCTACCCCCGCATCAGAAGAGCACTTTCAAAGGAGAGGCAGGGCGTCTGGTTTCCCCTCTGCGGCAAAAGCTGCTTACAGGCTCCAAATCTGTGTTTTTCCTGCATGGTCAACATTATTAACCTTTAAATTTTATGTTTACTTAGGACACACCCGTAATCAGGCTGAGTTATGGGTCCATGGCTAGAGCTCTATAGGTACCCTCCTCATGGGTAAAACAGCTGTGTCAGAGCTGGGATTTGAACCTGAAACTGGGTGGTTAAACACCCTCTTTTCTATACCACACTGTCTCCCTCACTATGACTTACAGTACCACTGTCATCCTTCCTGCATGGTAACCATCGATTAACTTCACTGACCAGGGTCAACAATATCCACCTCTCTCCTGTTCCTGCACAGGCAGCGATATCACCCTCTGTACTACTCCTTCACCTCCTGCTCATTTTACACTGTGTGGATGCTACACCCTTCACCTTCCACAGCGTCTCACAGAAATCATCCTCCCCTGACAGGAGTCAAATCAGCCACCCGTCCCGATTCTCTGACACACGCCTCACCCACTGTGACATCACAGAGGAGGTGCTGACATCCTGAAATCTAAACTCATACTGGTCTCTGTCCTTACAAAAGTACCAATGCAGAGGGTTATACAGTATATACACACTGACACTACAGCCTTCACCTTAACACTGCACTCACAGAGAGGGTTAATCCTCCCCGGACAGGAGTCAAATCAGCCACTAACACTGCACTGAGAGAGATTCTCTATACACACTGACACTCACCCACTGTAACACTGCACTGAGAGAGGTGCAGTATATACACATGACACTACAGAAATCTAAACTGCACTGACTGGTTCTCTGTACACACTGACAAAAGTACTAACACTGCACAGAGGGTTATACAGTATATACACACTGACACTACAGCACACTAACACTGCACTGAGAAAGAGGGTTAATACAGTATATACACACTGACACTACAGCACACTAACACTGCACTGAGAGAGAGGGTTAATACAGTATATACACACTGACACTACAGCACACTAACACTGCACTGAGAGAGAGGGTTAATACAGTATATACACACTGACACTACAGCACACTAACACTGCACTGAGAGAGAGGGTTAATACAGTACTCACACAGACTGACAGCACTAGCTGCTCGGAGCCCATTGCTGCTGTTTACTGTGTGGCTCCTGCTGCTTCAGGCCAGTGAGTGCACACTTTTACCAAAGCACAGCTATCCTTGCCAAGCTGAGACACACACATTCACACACCTGCAGATTCGCTCAGCGATGTCACCATAGCAACATCCACTTTACCATCTCTCCAGACTGGTGAAATCATGATAAGGTTCATGCTCTCCATTTTTCCCTCACAGTAACACATTGTAACACACAGTAACACACTGTAACACACTGTAATGTACTGTAACACAGTGACACTGACGCACTCAGTAAAATGGCTGTACAAATGGACAGTACATGAAAACAAGGAAAGCTCTGTAAAAGGCCCCGGCAAAGGTGCCAACCAAGGAAAGAGGAAACAAAAACAACAATAACCACACGCCAACACACTGGAACAGAAGTGTGCCAGTCTGGTCATGCTCTCCCTACCTCGGTTTGACTCCGCCCTCCCTGCAGAAGCCGTATTCACTACAAAATGGTGGCAGTGTTCTGATGCCAATCAGTGATGAAACAGTGCCTCCTGGTGGATGGCCCATGTAACTGCATCAGCCATGGCCTTACTGAGGGCACTCTCTAGGTGTAAACCTTAGATATACACTATATGGCCAAAAGTATGTGGACACCCGACCATCACACTATATGACCTTATTGGACATCCCATTCCAAAACCATGGGCATTAATATGGAGTTGCCCCCCCTTTGCAGCTATAACAGCCTCCACTGTTCTGGGAAGGCTTTCCACAAGATTTTGGAGTGTGTCTATGGGAATTTGTGCCCATTCAGCCAAAAGATCATTTGTGAGGTCAGGCACTGATGTTGGACAAGAAGGCCTGGCTCGCATTCTAATTCATCCCAAAGGTGTTCAGTGGGGTTGAGGTCAGGGCTCTGTTCAGGCCACTGGAGTTTCTCCACACCAAACTCGTCAGACCATGTCTTTATGGACGTTGCTTTGTGCACAGGGGCACAGTCGTGCTGGAACAGGAAAGGGCCTTCCCCAAACTGTTACCACAAAGTTGGAAGCATACAATTGTATAAAATGTCTTTGCATACTGTAGCATTAATGTTACCCTTCACTGGAACTAAGGGGCCTAGCCCAAACCCTGAAAAACAGCCCCAGACCATTATCTCTCCTCCACCAAACTTTACAGAAGGCACTGTGCATTCTAGTAGGTAGTGCTCTCCTGGCATCTGCCAAACCCAGATTCATCCATGCCAGATTGTGAAGCGTGATTCATCACTTCAGAGAACGCGTTTCCACTGCTCGAGAGTCCAGTGGCGGCATGCTTTGCACCACTCCAGCCGTCGCTTGGCATTGTGCATAGTGATGTTGGGCTTGTGTGCAGCTGCTCGGCCATGGAAACCCATTTCATGAAGCTCCCGACACACAGTTCTTGTGCTGATGTTGCAGCCAGAGACAGTTTGGAACTCCGTGGTGAGTGATTTAACAGAGGATAGGCAGGATTACGTGCTACGCGCTTCAGCACTCAGCAGCCCTGCTCTGTAAGTTTGCATGGTCTACCACTTCGTGGCTGAGCTGGTGTGGCTCCTAGATGCTTCCATTTGACATTAATAGCACTTACAGTTGACCGGGGCAGATCTAGCAGGGCAGAAATTTCGCAAACTGACTTGTGGCAAAGATGGCATCCTATGACAGTGCCACGTTTGAAGTCACTGAGCTCTCCAGTATGACCCATTCTACTTCCAAGGTTTGTCTATGGAGATTGCATGGCTATGTGCTTGATTTTATGCACCTGTTAACAATCGGTGTGGCTGAAACACCTGAACTCAATAATTAGGAGGGGTGTCCACATACTTTTGACCATATAGTATGTGTGTATATATATAAAACATAGAGAAAGGCTCTGCAGGCAATGAAACTCAAGGTCTAAAACATCCCTCAGGGCAGAACACGGCATTTTATGCACCTGGCATGCCTTCATTTTTTATTTTTTTTTAATTTTATTTCCTTCAACTGTAGAGATCATGGATGCTTCCAGTGTGGTTGTTGGCCCTCCTGAGTAACAAAAAAAGGCCAAGCGCTATCTTTAGCTCCTCTCGGAAAATCACACTCTGCTTTTAAATCTACGATGACAACCAACTTCCCGGGCAGTCGAGTGATAGACAGCTTTTGCCAGGGAAGTACTGAGGAAATGGGTCTGACATGTCAGGCAACAACCACCCCCAGATCAAAAGGGTTAACTAGACAGCACATTCTAATGTTTCATACTTAGATATCACATCATATTTAAACTGTTCGTCCTTAGATATCACACCACATTGAAATGGTTCTTACTTGGGACTCTCTAGTGGCTCACTCAGTAAAAGCACTTGTTGCTTTAAGGTCAGGCTGAGTCCTATGGCCCAGGACTGACCCTACCCAGGTCATCAGCCGATGACGGCCGAGAGCCCACAGCAGGGGACAAACTGGCGTTATTCTGCTGGGAGGTTTCTCCATTTGACCATTTCTCCAGGAGTTTATCTGTCTCACTGCACAGCAGTGACCCCTGCTGGCCACTCGGGGAGCCACAGCCTGCCTGTACAGAGCAGCTGATGAAGCGTTCTCTTCCTCCTCGTGTCTGCGCAGGCTGCGCATCTAATATGGACTTGAAATTAAAATAAAATTCAGTACAGTCGGCATGGTAGCTTGTTCTGACCAGTACTGTACCTCAGATCTGAGCTGCTGCACTCATGAATGGAGCACAGCACTGAGGAGCTATGGAGACGGAGACTCTGAGCCGCTCTGTAAAGACAGGAGCTCTCTAATCACTGGGGAGCAGACACACTCAGCCCTGCTGCTGGAGCAAACAGACACACCTTCAGGGTTCATTACAAGGATGTTATTTATTTTTTTTTTAAAAGAAGGTTGCCTTTTGGTTTGAGAAGATTTGACTTCTTTTTCTCCTCCATCGCCTTCTCTTCTTCCTTCCTCTCCCTCCACCGCTGCATCCCTCTGTCCACCTCTTTGCTAAGAGCCACCACACGTCTCTGAGAGAGGGAGAGAGGGAGTGAGAGAGAGTGATGGAGACAGGGAAGGATGTTTGGGGGGCAATGGAAATACAGGAGGAAACAGCAGAAAGGAAAACAGGCAAAAAGGTGAAAGAGCGATAGAAAGAGACAAAAAGCCAGAGACAGAAAACAAGAGTGCAGGAGGGAGGCAAAGACTTTCATACATGACAAACTGGCAATTACCAGAATTCCTTTTACACTGGGACACATGGAAAATAAAGGGAGTTATACACCATCAAAGCAGACACACCAGACTCAGACAGACAGACAGACAGACAGCAGGGTCGGCAAAAACAGCACAGAGAGATGGAGAGATCCTCACCGCAAACTCTTCCCTCTCTTTGTTCCTTCGCTCCTGTCCTTTCATTAGGGGTGCTGGACGACCGTCTGCAACACAGAAAAACATGGCTGAACTCTTACCTCACACTCTGTACCTACCATCACACACACGCAACCAGTTATTCAACTCTACACTCACACCTTGTAGATCACAGGCTGTATCTACATCTTTTCCAGCTTTACCCATTGATGAACCAAACACGAACAAAACCAAGATGAGGACGCAGTGGTGATTGTGATGTAACACACTTTCTCAGAGCTCATTGGCTGGGATCAGAGGTATTGAGGTGTAGCTTTTCTCTCCTGTTTCAGGCCCTGAGAGACTCACCTGCAAAGGACCAGTCTGGCAGATCGGTCAGGGGGCCATACTCTGTCCCACTGCGGGCCAAATTATTCCTGCAGACAATAAAAATACAGATGCACACCACTGTTAAACACAGAACTACACACCAGCACACACACCACTGTTAAACACAGAACTACACACCAGCATGCACACCACTGTTAAACACAGAACTACACACCAGCACACACACCACTGTTAAACACAGAACTACACACCAGCACACACACCACTGTTAAACACAGAACTACACACCAGCACACACACCACACAGTTAAACACAGAATTACACACACACACCACAGTTATAACAGAACTGCACAAAAAGGTGCTTCTGAAAGCACTGGTAGACAGTTGCACTGTTTGCTGTGTGACCTTAAATTACACTCACCCCCATGTAATAAATTTGTCCAAAAACGTCCCACACTGACACAGATTATTGGCAAATTGTCGAACGTCTCACGAAAAACAGGTATTAGTATGTACATATTTCCATCCAAAAAATGCCAGTACATATACTACATATACTACTGCTGCTTAAGGGGTATGTGAATAGGTTTTGTGGCTGGTTGTTGAAAAATCGTAAATTATGGTAGAAAATCCATTTTGGAACCGCAGTCACTTTGAAGCAAGCGAGCCGCACCACTTCCCAGTGGACTGCGCTGCATGGTGTAGCAAGCGGTCAGACCGCAGATGGATCGAAAGTCAAAGTAATCAGTAATACTCACTCCGCTCTCCATTTGCTACCGGCTTGAATACCGGCCGTGAGAGAGAAGGGGCGAGAGGAGGACCGCCTGAAAGCTGGGAAAACAGGTTCGCATGTTAGTACATCGCGTATGGATGACACGGGACAGACCACACCCGTTCCGCACAATGACAAAAACTGATCCACTTTTCGAATATAACAGTCCTAACGTTTCGAGTTATGCTAAATCAATAACAGCATTCAGCAGGTTATGCGTGCGCATCAGTTACAAGCGGACGCTGCGGAGATTATCCGATCTTTAAATCACCTGGATGCGTTAACAAGAAGAATGAGCTAAACCCATCCGGCTGTTCACGAACGGAATAACAGAGATCAGGACATGACCAACATCCGTGAACAAGTACTAACGTTAAATAGCAATCTTCAGATAATTTAGCTACAGCCAATGGGAAAAATAAAGTAAGCCCATCATTTGGTAATATATACATCTAGCTAATGTCTAGCAAATATTACACCGTTGAAACTGATGAACAGTTGGGTCTACACTTAACTGGCTACATTAACGCGGTTATATATAATAAGGAAAGATAAACGAAGTTAAATATCCATTAATGTCCTTTCTCACCTGCACACAACAGTAACCTCACGGGCGCCGCCATTTTGATAGCACAACTCCAGAGATACGGAATGGCAGCAGAGGCAAACAGTGCGACGAGTAAAGAAGAGTTTTATTTTTAAAAATCACCGTTAGATGGCGCTAAAATACCAGATAGGAGCCACAGAGTACAGGTAGTCTCGATTTCTTACAATCATATCTTGAAACAGTAACACAGCGTTCAGGACTGAATAACGTTGTGCAAAATGATATTTCATTTATTAAATGTTCTAACACCCTCAAAATATGAAAATGTAACAAAATTAAATAAGCACATGAAAACTTAACTTGTCACTTGAAGAAAAGTTATTTTTATCCTTCTTTTCACAGAGGTACTGTAAACATCAACAATACATGGTCTGCCCTGTGTGTTTGCTCTGTTTGTATGGTCTGTGCTATGGTCTCTTTTTCATAATTACACGTATCAATTCAGTATAACTGCTCACTGCTCACCCCAAAGACTGGCAGGTTCAGAGCCACCAGTTCTCTCTGTATCTCCCTCTCTCTGCCCCCTCTGTGGAAGGGGTGGAGCTCTTAGGGAAGGCTATGAGGAACACTGTGCTGTATGGGATGTATGTTGCACTGGCCACTGATTTCGCGCCTGCGAAATACCAAATTGCAAATTGTAAATGATATCATCTCTTGTGAAGGCAGCACACGTGACGATGTTTCCCCCACACTGGCCCAGCGTATTGGATGTAGCACAATGAGCAGTGATGCTTCTACCACATCACCTCATTCAGCTTCAGCTTAATTCACACACACATGCCAGGAAGCATTGGCTTCGAGCTCCAGGATTCTCTGTTAGCTGTTATGACAGTACAGTAAGCCCCTACGATGCAGTATTGTAAGGAAAGACATGACTGTCGTGAACCCTCACCTCCACATTCAGGTACCTCATCTCCATCAATCTCCCACCCTCTCTTTTTATATTGCATTACAGAAAATTACATGCATTTAGCAGACACTCTTATCCAGAACGACAACAGTGTCAGATCAGACTAACAACACTCCCAGACCAGTGAGTGTGAGCATGACATCATTCAAGCCCTACCACAAGTTAACTTGTGCAATCTGACTCTGCAGTCTCTCTCCCAGCGTACCTGTTTATCTGTCACCTGGTAACACCGAACACCACCAACGACTGTGGCCGGACTAACAGAATTGACAAACTGGCCAATGTATTAGTAAGGCAAACCTGCACTGGTAAAACAAAATCAAAATAATTAATTTAAAAAAAACAACACAGAAATGAATTTGACTCCCCTAGCTACCATCTCAATAAAATCTGATCAGGTATTATGCAGGTGTTGTACAGGTTATCTGAAGAATTATAGTCTAAAGTTACATCAGCAGTTTTAAAAATGACAGCCTTCACGGTTACAGTGATGACAGCTTTCTGTCTTCATCTCGCTCTGGGTAAATAGCACTTACAGGTAAGCTTGCTGAGTGCTGCTACAGTTCATTAACTATGACAATAACATGAGTGTAACTAAATGCCCCTGAATACACATCACAGGGACAGCCAACCTGCGTCACTTCAGAAGCTGAAGGAAAGCCTTTATAAATAGGATTAATGCTGCAGTTAAATATGTGACTGCTGGGTCCCATGAGCCCTGTAGCATGCTGTTACAGCACAAACAAACATGGGGGGGCGCTGCTGAGCAAAGAGTGCTCAGGTTATCCATAGCTGTGGGACTGCTGTGGGACTGCATCGTGCTCCTTCACCTCCTGCTAATGTCAACTGTAACACGGGTTTGAATGCAAACAGAAGGACGGAAAAATTCTGGCAGTTCTTAGCACAGTATATGAATCTGGTATCAAATTTTTGTGAACATTTCACGGTGCCCGTTTGATGAAAGTGGTAAGTTCTGGTTCCTACTCCAGCTCAGGCTGGCCTCCCCGGGGTGGATGAGGGCAGTTCCCACAGTGCTGCTCAGGCAGGTCACTGGCCTTCAGCTCAGCACTCCAAAACGATACTGAAATCACAGCAAACCTGTCAGAAATGACTAAATCCTTTATCAACCAGCTGGTGCAGAAATGGGCAAAAGCACGTCATAAACAAAGAGCCATGTCTGACTCTTTAGAGGTGTCTGGATGTTTGTGTGTCGGTGGGAGGTTCAGGTGTGAGGTGGCACAGCTGGGGGGAGTATGGGGGTCGGTAAAGGGGTGGGGCCTCTGCAGGAGGATGGTGGGCAGTGATTGGACTCTGAGGAACCGGTGAAGTGGTGCCCTTTGATCCTCTGAGAGGAGCCTTGCGTGTCCCAGCATGCATTGTGCTTGTGAAGGAGCAGAATGGAGCTGGAAGAAGGGAATTTCAGCTCCACGCTTCAGCTGAGTGATATTTCACAATTCCACATTTCTCCTTGCTTTAAATAATTCCCACCTCAAAACAGTGAGTGGGAGAGGCTGGGGAGGACTGTGAAAGAAGAGAGAGATATGAAGAGCAAACGTGGAAAGAAGACAGAGACTTCTCTGATTGTGGACCATGCAGACACACACATACAGTTTCTCCTTCTCTCCTCTCTTCAACTAATGCACACACACACACATACACAGTTTCTGCTTTCTGTCTTCAACCAATGCACGCACACACACACACACACACACACACACATCCTCTTTCAGTGTGACTGTGCTGCACCCTGTGCTGGTGTTTCCCTCCCCATGGCACCGCGCGGCTGCGCTCACGCCCTGCCTCTATCTCCCGCTCGCGCTGAGTAAGCCGCGAGGAATTCCTGCGCCTTTCAGGCAAGTTCCCACTCGCTGATAACGCGCCGGCAAGGCACGCGCGCCGCCGCGCACCGCAGGGAAGAGTACAAAGAAAGGGACCGGAGGGGGGGAAGGGCAAAGCAGAGAAATCAGCACGGACTGCGGTGTGTGCTCGGCGGGCACCGCTGAATTCAGACGCATTTACACCGATCTGCGTTCCGCTCCAGCCGCCGCGTACAGCGTGACCGCGATGCGCGAAATCGCTACTTTGTTTCGTCTCTGATTCTCACACGCGTGCGGACCGCAGCGCTCATTGGTAACTTCAGCAGTACCATTCCGCGCATTCCACAGACTCCAAGTACAAAAAAGCAGTCCCTCTCCTCGCTTTGAGGAGGAACAACGGTTTTAAAACTGTGTAAACTGTTACATAAAACATCGAGTATTTTGTTTAACGCCATTTGCATTATTGGGTAAAACTTCACTGGAAAGCTAAGTGAGAGCGGGGATTTAATTTCAGTCTATCCAGAGAGCGAAGAGACATCCACAACCTAATTACGGTGTGTTTTGCCCTGCGGCGTTACATATCAGCGTCTGGCTACCGCTCAGGGACAGATAACACTGTACATTAAAAAAAAACATATAGCGTGATGATTGAATCGTTTTATTTATACTGTGCTGTGGGCTACTTAAAACTTTGAGCTACACTTTAAGAGAGGCCACAGTTGTGGGCTTACTATGGGCACGGTATTGCAGAATACCATATATAAAACTTGTTGCATTTGTTTATTGAAACAAGCAACAAATAACGTTTTCCAAAAAGGACACATGCTATTAGATTTGGTAAAGTGACAAAACACGACAGCACAAAGTCATGTAAACAAAGCACAAAGCTGAATGTACAAGCGATTAATTTAGGATACTTTGAAGAAAGAACAAGGTTGTGTGTGTGTGTGTGAGAGAGAGAGAGAGAGAGAGAGTGTGTGTGACAGATCAATCCGCCGTGCCTGAAGGAAAGGTGTGCCGGTCCGGAGAAAGAGTGAGAGAAAGAAAGAAAGAGAAAAAAGAGGGCAGACAGGAGCATGGAACAGCAGCGAGGAGCTGCTGCTCTATCCAGTCTTTTATGCGCAGAGCTCGTTTTCCTTATTGAACAGTAATACATTTACAATCGGAGCGTCGTGTTTAGCAATAATCCCCGACGCAACCTCTTTCCATTTAACTTATTTAACTGTTTTCTGGCTTTGCAGAATGTAAGTTCTGGGGACACGGATCTAACATTGTTTGAGAACGAACAGGAGCCAGCGACAACATCCTGTGCTTTTCCTTGTGTTGTGGATGTAGTTCATGGATACTTTTTATCTGGAAAATTGATACAGGAAGGGAAAGTAGGAGCGTTGAGCTGTCCTGGCAGGGGAAAGAGAGACTTTCTTTCTTCCTCTTTTGAAGCTGATCGGCGCAGCGGATCCCGCAACCCGCGGCAGCTCCTGCATCCAGCAGCGGAAGAGAACCCGACACGTTTAGGCAACTTTTTTATGCCCAGCCAACTTAAATAATGGCGTGGACAAACAACTGACGGGGATCCTATGAGGTATCGCAAGGACCGACACTATATTCACCCAGATCGGACGGAAACGAATGGATCTATCTTGACTGGGTCAAAATTGTCAGCTGCTCAGGGAAACAAAGAGCAGACGGAGTCTGCGACTGCGGCAGCGACCCGCTACAGGGAGCGAGGCTGAATGAACCGAGACGCACGGAGATCACAGCGCCAGTGCCATGCTACTGAAATAACACGCGTATTTAACCTCAGAGCTGAGACAGCGAGTGAGAAGCAGGTTCTGAGGTTTTTGTGGGACTGAAATCCAGCCGATGTACTGTAAACGCTGTATGCCTGATCTACAGTATTATCCTCAGCACTGAGACGATGACTCCACAACCGGAGTCCATAAACCACTGAGGCGTGAGATAATCCCCATAAAACTTACTGGTTGTTTTATTCACTGACATTGGTGTCAGATATTTATGTGTTTACGTTTTAATTTCGATTTAGAGTCTTACTCTTAAGTTTTATGACTTTTGACATCGTCACTGTCACTCCGATGCCTGCTGGCTCACTTAGACACATTAATATCGCGTTTGATGCGGTGAATATTGTAAGTCCTGTCGGGTACTGGACTGGCTATTCACTGACTCACTAAGGTAACACTGGAGATAATTTATTTTTACAAAAAATAAGGCGTAAAATGGACCGACTTGGCAGCAAGTTGTTGGAGAAATTAAAACTGACCGACTCCGGTAGCGTAAAGTTCGCCAGCTCCAAAAAGAAAGGCGAAGCGGTCAATGTAAACAACAATAATAGCTGCGGCGGGGGCGGGGGCGCGCTCCGCAGGAACACGACCCCCGGCGCGTCCACGGTGCCCGGGACCGCACTGCCCCCTCCAGCTGCGAGCGAGGTGTCTGGGCACGTCGGGCGAGGGGGGCTGTCTCCGCAGATCTCTCCCGCGCCGGGGTCCTCAGAGGGCGCCCCGAGCGGCGAACTGCACCCGGCGGGCGAGCCCCTGCGGCGTCGGACGTCCCGGTACCTACTGGAGGCCGGGGACAGCAGGGCGGGCGACCCGGGTTTCTCCGAGGCTCCCCTGCGGAACAGCTTTCCGGGCGTGGGGCAGGCGGAGGCGGACCTGCACGGCGTGAGCAGCCAGCTGGCGCTGAACCACCGGCGCTACTCGCTGGAGCTGCAGCAGCTGGTGCAGCGGCGGCATCTCCTGTCCCAGCCCCCACCTCCCGCCCCGCTGCGCTACACGCCCCCTGCTGGCAGCCCCCTGCGCTGCGGCGCTGAGCCCAGCTTCCCGCACGAGTCCGAGCGCCACAAGCGGCTCTCCCTGCAGGAGGCGCTGTTCTACAAGCGGCACAGCACGGGCGGCGAGCCGTGGGTAGGGCCGGCGGGGATGCAGCGCCCCCCGGAGGCCGGGCTGGCCCTGAGCCCGCGCTCCTCGCTGTCGCTGCAGGAGTCGCTGCTGGCCAGCCCGCGCTCCAGCTTCGCCAGCACGGCCAGCGGGGGCAGCCCCATGGGCTCCCGCTGCAGCAGCAACCGCACCAGTGGCATCAGCCTGGGCTTCGACTCGCGCCACGCCTCGCTGCAGGGAGCCGCCCCGCCCCCGGCCGCCCCGCCCACGCCGCACGGCCCGGGCCGCCCTCTCTGGAGATCTGGAGGGAGTACCTGGAGGGGGCGGCCGGGGGGGCGGGGCAGGACAGCCGGCACTCCTACCCCCCCGCGCTGGGGAGCCCCGCGGCCGCCTGCTTCCTGGGGCAGGAGTGGGCGGAGCCGCGGCCGGGCCAGGGCCGGCCCGGAGACCGCGCCCGCTACTCGGACCTCCCGGGAACCCGGTACCAGGAGGAGCTGACCTGCCTGCTGCTGCAGGAGGCCTCTCTGCGGGGCGAGGGGCGGGGCGACCCCGCCGGGCTGCTGGGGGCCCTGGAGGGACTGACCCTGAAAGAAGCACCCGCCCCCGCGGGCGGCCAGCCCAAACTGCAGACGGAGCAGGCAGCCGGGAGGGACGGTCCCGAGAACCGGCAGGAGTACTTTGGTGAGATCATCTTCATCACCATCATCTTCATTATGAGAGAACAGTCAGTGAACTTGCTGGGGCTGTGTGTTTGCGTGATTAGTGTGTGTGTTTGCGTGATTAGTGTGTGTGTGTGCATCATACACAGTAGAGGAGGGAGTAGCAGTACAGACACAGCTGGCTGCAGGGTTAGGTTAGAGTGTAGCAGTACAGACACACGGCTGGCTGCAGGGTTAGGTTAGAGTGTAGCAGTACAGACACACGGCTGGCTGCAGGGTTAGAGCAGAGAGTAGCAGTACAGACACACGGCTGGCTGCAGGGTTAGAGCAGAGAGTAGCAGTACAGACACAGCTGGCTGCAGGGTTAGAGCAGAGAGTAGCAGTACAGACACAGCTGGCTGCAGGGTTAGGTTAGAGTGTAGCAGTACAGACACACGGCTGGCTGCAGGGTTAGGTTAGAGTGTAGCAGTACAGACACAGCTGGCTGCAGGGTTAGGTTAGAGAGTAGCAGTACAGACACAGCTGGCTGCAGGGTTAGAGCAGAGAGTAGCAGTACAGACACAGCTGGCTGCAGGGTTAGAGCAGAGAGTAGCAGTACAGACACAGCTGGCTGCAGGGGTGTGGTGGTGTGGGCCTCGCATGTGTGTGGCTGCAGGCTGTGTTGGGAAGCGCCTCGGGCAGTGTGGCGTGTGCTGGTGTGCGCTGCGTGTGCTGGCGTGTGCAGAAGCGTGTTTTTCAGGGCAGGTATGTGGAGCCTGGAGGAAGGGGGTGTCTGAGCGTGTCTCAGAGCTGGGAGTGGCAGCGGGGGGGGCGTGCAGCTGCTATTACAGGCATCTGAGTGACGATGCAGCCTGGCTTTCTACAGCACTGTGCCGTGGCTGTGCTACAGGAACTGCTGTTGTTACAGGGGTGTGTGCTCTGGTGTTGTTACAGGGGTGTGTGCTCTGGTGTTGTTACAGGGGTGTGTGCTGTGGTGTTGTTACAGGGGTGTGTTCTATGGTGTTGTTACAGGGGTGTGTGCTGTGGTGTTGTTACAGGGGTGTAATCACTGTGGTGTTGTTGTAGATATGTGTGCTGTGGTGTTGAAGCAGGTGTGTGTTGCTGTGTTACAGGTACCTGTGTGAAGTGTGGGAAGGGTGTGTACGGGGCAGAGAGTGCCTGCCAGGCGCTGGACAGCCTCTATCACACGCGCTGCTTCACCTGTGTGTCCTGCGGTGAGTCTACCTCACTAACATCACAACCACGCCAAAATCACAACCACGCCAACATCACAACCTCACTAACATCACAACCTCACTAACATCACAACCACGCTAACATCACAACCTCACTAACATCACAACCACGCTAACATCACAACCTCACTAACATCACAACCACGCCAACATCACAACCACGCTAACATCACAACCTCACTAACATCACAACCACGCTAACATAACTGCTAATCAGCTCTAATCCCCTCCCTGATGCTCCTTTCTCTGCTGCTCCTCTTTCTCTCCCTGCTCCCTCTTTGCTGCTCTCTGGCTGTTATTTCTCTGTCCCAGCTCTCTAAACCACTCCTCTTCTTCTCTTTCTGCTTGTCTGTTCATCTGTCTCAGCACTGTCGCACACACACACACACACACACACACACACACACACACACACACACACACACACACACACACACACATTCCTGTACACCCAGAAAGAAGATCATATGCCACCTCCTCTGCATAGATGCACTCTGTATCAACGTTTGTCTCACTGTCTGTTTGTGTCTGTCTGTCCGTCAGGCCGCACTCTCAGAAACAAGGACTTCTTCAATGTGAGCGGGGCAGTTTACTGTAAAGAGGATTACATGGTAAGATTCTCATCAAAACTGCGGTGTGTGGGCTCTGCTGAAGCACAGTAATGCAGACATTACACCTGCTCATATCATTACACAGTAATGTAGACGTTACACCTGCTCATATCATTACACAGTAATGCAGACATTACACCTGCTCATATCATTACACAGTAATACTGACATTACACCTGCTCATATCATTACACCGTAATGCAGACGTTACACCTGATGTTGTTATTCCACATGAATGCGGCAGTGCTTGATGTGAGTGTGTGTGTGTGTGTGTGTGTGTGTGTGTGTGTGTGTGTGTGTGTAGCTCTCACTGGTTTCTGTTTCTCTTTTCTCAGTTCTCAGGCTTTCAGGCAGCAGCAGAGAAGTGCAGTGTGTGTGGCCACCTCATCCTGGAGAAGGTGAGTGTGTGTGTGTCTGTGTGAGAAAGAGAGAGAATGTGTGTGTGTGTTTGTGCATGACTGTGAGAGAGTATATGTGTCTGTTTGTGCATGAAACAGTGTTTCTGCATGTGTGAGGTAGACCTTGGCTGCTGTGTAAAAATGTATCATTCATTACCAGATGGCATTATTGTATTGTCAAAGTTAAAGCAGTTTTACATGAGAGGTGATGCTCTGTACAGGTGTGTGTTCAGTCCTGCATATTACCTGTGGCTTCTGATTGCTCGGCCGTTGAGTTATCTCAGTCCAGCCACACAGACTGTGCTGTGACACTGTGTGTGTGCGTGTGTGTGTGTCAGATCTTGCAGGCTCTGGGGAATTCCTATCACCCCGGTTGCTTCCGCTGTGTGGTGTGTGCGAAGGCGTTAGATGGAGTTCCCTTCACGGTGGACTACCTCAACAACGTCTACTGCGTCTCCGACTACAACAGGTGAGTCCTGCCTCTCCTGCTGCAGGGACTGTTTCTGACAGGAGCTCTGTATTCCCCTCAGACTGTAAAACTGTAACATTACAGCAGGTGTGGCTAAACTACATCAGCTGTATTTAGTTAGCTGACTGATTTTTTTAATATTGGAGTTTAGCTAACTAGGTACTTGCTACTGAAAACAGTAATAAACTCAATACATTTAGTTACAAAACCATAATTTCCCAGCTACTTAGTAAAGGTATCGTAAACTAATTTAGCAGCAATGCTAATCTAGGTACTTGGCCACCGAAGAACATAAAAAACTTGCTAGCTAGTAACCAGTGTTGTGTTAAACAATTTTTCCAAATTGTATTATTTTATCACTTGCCTAACTGATAAGGATAACAAATAAGAGCTGCAGCTCAGGGCACATTAATGTAATGTAATTATAAAAATGCCTAGCAGCTCCCACTCATTCCCGGAGTAGTTCAAGCCCCTGATGGATAGAAAATTATAGACATCCCTGGATACAGTGATTCCCAGCAGCTACACAGCAGTTAGTGTGATGCTACATACATTAGGTACCGGCAGGAGCAGAGAGCTGAGTGGAGCAGGCACTCCCCCTGCTGGTCAGTGTGTGTAGTGATTCCTTGTTGGTACAGTGGCTGCGTAGCTGGATAGATGAAGGACTTTATTGTTTTAACTTCATTCTGTGTCACACAGGACATTTGCTCCAAAGTGTGCCGCCTGTCTACAGCCCATTCTGCCTGCAGAGGTGAGTACGTCTGTGTGTGTGTGTAATGTGTTCTACCTGCAGTCGAGTGTGTGTATAGGTGTACGTGTATGACCTGTTCTGCCTGCACAGGTGAGTGTGTACAACCTTTTCAATCTTAATATTTTGTTAATATTTTTTGGTTAATATTTTGTGCTCTGCAATCTGCAACAGTTGGCTAAATTACATCTATCATTTTGTATTGTGAGTTTTGTTTGCCTTTTGTCCGCACCTGTATGTATGTATGTATGTGACGTTCATTTATGCCATAGAGAGGAAAGACTGGTACCCGCAGGGGAGACTCCTGTAAGCACAGGGCCTCTGTTCTCTGTGCATCTCTCTGCCACTGCTGCATCTTCCTGTTAACCTTTGACCCGTCTTCCTGTACATCCCATCCTACCATCTATGTGTCCGTAGCTCATTTTGCCGCAGACTGTGGTGTGCACTGATGAGCGTGTTCCCTGGTGTGTTCATATGTTTGTGTTTTGATTGTTGCTTTCCAGGGCAGTGAAGAAATTCTCAGGGTGGTGTCCATGAACAAAGACTATCACTTTGAGTGTTACCACTGTGAGGTCAGTGTGTATATACTGTATTAACCCTCTCTCTCAGTGCAGTGTTAGTGTGCTGTAGTGTCAGTGTGTATATACTGTATTAACCCTCTCTTTCAGTGCAGTGTTAGTGTGCTGTAGTGTGTGTATATACTGTATTAACCCTCTCTCTCAGTGCAATGTCAGTGTGCTGTAGTGTCAGTGTGCTGCAGTGTCAGTGTGCTGCAGTGTTAGTGTGCTGTAGTGTCAGTGTGTATATGCTGTATAACCCCCTCTCTCTCAGTGTAGTGTCAATGTGCTGTAGTGTCAGTGTGTATGTGCTGTATAACCCCCTCTCTCTCAGTGCAGTGTCAGTGTGCTGTAGTGTCAGTGTGTATGTGCTGTATAACCCCCCCCTCTCTCAGTGCAGTGTGTGTATGTGCTGTATAACCCCCTCTCTCTCTCAGTGCAGTGTCAGTGTGTATATGCTGTATAACCCCCTCTCTCTCTCAGTGCAGTGTCAGTGTGTATATGCTGTATAACCCCCTCTCTCTCAGTGCAGTGTCAGTGTGTATATGCTGTATAACCCCCCCCCTCTCTCTCTCTCTCAGGAGTGTGGGAAGCAGCTCTCTGATCAGCCAGGCTCACAGTGCTTCCCTCTGGACTCTCACCTGCTTTGTCATTCCTGTCACATGACCAGGGTGTGCGCCACCCTCAACCTTCCCCCTCACAACACGCACTGAGAGGTGCCCCCACAGCAGGCAGAACGAAACCCACTCCCCGGGACTCACTAACAGGGCCAGCAGGTGGCACCAGTGCCGCACTCCTGCAGGGTGACAGGAAGAGAAGGAGGGAGTCCATGTCTCTGAGCCCCTTTTCCACTTCAGAACAGGAAGTGAGGCAGGAACTCAGGAAGCCCTGCTGTTCTTACACTGTCTCTCCTGAGGGAGAATTCCGGCTTCTGCAGAGGCTGTGATGCAGAATTCGGGAGTGCATTATATTACACGTATAACCCTGATAGGCTACACAGGTACCCCCCTGCATACACACACAGTATATAATATCCTGACTGGCAGCCATGTTCTCTGACTGCAGATACCGCTGAGGCTGCAGACAGCCATGCCATCCTTTCCCGGCAGTTTTCCAGTGACAGCTCATGAATGGGGATGCTATAGGGGCTCAGGGGCGGTCACTGGCTGCCAGTTAGCCCTGCTGTCCCGTCTCGGCTCAGGGGAGCAAGGGGGCGAAGGGTGAGGCTTTCGGCTCCACCTGTGACCCTGCAGAGCCCTGGAGGAGACAGCGGGAAAAGCTGATTGGCCAAAACTTGGCAGTTCCCAGGGGTTCAGGTTTCCATAGTGGAAAAGGGGCTGCATTTCAGTGCCTGCAGTGAAGAATCTGGCTGAGAATTGGAACATGTGCCTCTAAATATGATTTCGCCTCTTTCTGACAGACCCCCTGGCGCGGGGTCAGACACAGCCTGCTGTAGGGAGGGGACAGGGTAGGAGGCTGAGGTCACTCAGTGCGTTTATGGTCCGTGGACAGGCCTGCCACAGGACTCCAGACTACTGCTCCCTGCATCTGAAGCAAGCAGGGAGTCACAGCGTAGTTCTTATTTAATATCACTAGCAACTGTTTTGCACTTAAAGATGAATGTTCTTCCTGAGATGAGATTTGTCTTGTAAAAATGATCCTACAGAGAGAAACACCCATGTATTTGTTTTAATTAATAAATATTTAAGTTGTGTGAGTTGAGCGGTGGTTTTCTTTTTGAACAGAAACAGCTCTGACTGCTTCACAGGCGTCAGCTCAAACTGCAGCTGCTTCCTGCTGGAACAGAACCATTTCCCAGAGTGAGTCACTGTCGCCTGGTAATAAAGTGACTCAGAAACAGAGCCTGCGACGGGGCTGTCCTGCTGCCACGGACAGGAGAGCGACACCCTCAGAGGTGCTCACAGGAGACTGACACCCTCAGAGGCGCTTACAGTCCCCACTCAAAATGAGAAGCTCTCCACGTGAGTTCAGACATCTGTAACCAGTATAACATGGACTCACTCCCTCTGACCTTTACCTGCTATTCTGCATCTCAAAGGCTCATGCCGGATGACACCTCTGTATGAGCGCGTGCGCGCGCATACGTACACACACGCGCAGGACACCATGTGACCTTCACTGTCATGGTTCACCCTTCAGACCAGAGGTACCGCTGGAGCAGAGACCTGCAGGACTCCTGCATGAATATCTAACGTTACCAACACACTCACACATTCACTTACTCTCTCACTCAAACACATAATTACTTACATGTATAAACCCACCATCACACACACTCACAAGCACACTCTTCTGTTTCAAGAACCTTTCTTTGTACTTTGTGTGAAAAACAAGATTTATTTAAATTTTACTTTTTTAAAGTCTTTGTACATTCAGCACTTACAGGGAAAACCCAAAAAAGCAAATAATTGTTTCTTACTAAAACAAAATTTAAAACAATAAAACAGTAGTTACGGGGTGTCTCTACAGGTCAAACGGATCACCTGTGCTGCCCCTCAGACACACAGATTCTTCATGATTTCCTCTAAACACAGCAGCTCCACCCTCAAACTCTGAACTGAACTACAGCAGGGCAGACAAGCGTGCGACAGTGAAACCCGCTCCCCTGGCAACAGAGAGCAGTAGAACAGTGTGGCCTGGTCTCTCCCAGCGCAGTGTGATGCCATACCAAACACACCACACGCCACAGACTCCAGGACAGAGCGCACGGCCGGGGTTAACTGAGAAACAAGGAGAGTACAATTTAAACAATTTAAACATCTTACAGAAATTGGAGTGTTTGTCCCATGCAGGGGCTGGCCTGAGAGCACAGTGCTCTGCTTCAGAGCTGGGAGTGTGACTCTCACTCCTCTCCTGTGGAACACTAGAGGGCGCCGTCTAACTGAGGGGATCAGGGCTGCATTACTCTGCCAGCATCACTCCTGATGTGCGATCGCTTGGAAGTGTGTGTGTGTGTGTGTGTGTGTGTGTGTGTGTGTGTGAGAGAGAGAATCTGTGAGCCTCTTTCTGCATCCATGTGTGTACCTGCATATCTCTCTGTCTGTGCATGCACGTGTGTGAGTGTGTGTGCATGTGTGTATGTGAGAGTGTGTGTGTGCGCATGTGTGAGTTTGTCTCTGAGGTTTAGGATGTTTCGCACAGTGAGGGTATGCAGGCAGTGAGCTGTGAGCCAGAGTAGCCTTGCTGTGCCCCCCCCATCCCCCTGTCAGACAGGAGGGGGGCAGCTGGTACCCATAATCCAGAGCGGATGTCAGCGGCGCCGGTCGCGGGGCGGGGGGGTACTGCGACTGCGGGAGCGCCTGCCCCCGCCCCCGGTCCCGCCCGCAGGCCTGGACTCCGCCCCCCGGGCCCGGTAGCTGTCCCTCCTCTTGTCTCCCTCCCTCTCTCTGGCCCGCTCTCTCTCCCGCTCCCGCTCGCCCTCTGCGCCTCCTGCCTCTCTCTCCCGGCCCTTGGCCCTCTCCCTGCGCTCCTCCTCCTCCTGCTGCTCCTTCCGCCGCCGCTCCCTCTCCTTCATCCGCTCCGCCCGCTCCGCCTCCCTCTGCAGTGCCTGCGGGGAACAGCCAATCAGACGCGGGGGGAACAGCCAATCAGACGCAGGGGGAACAGCCAATCAGACGCGGGGTCACTCCCCTCACTGAGCCGCTGCACAGTCACTAGCAGCAGCCCTGTGAACAGCCAGCAGGGGGCGCTCAGGGGCACTCACCTGTTCCTCGCTGAGCGGGAGCCAGTATATGCAGGGGGCAGTTTTGGTTTTGCAGAACAGGTCGTCCAGCAGCTTGGCTGGGGGCTCCTCTGGGGCTTTCTCTGCTACAACCAGAGAGAAACGTCTCTTCAGAACACATCGCTGTCATTGTACCCCACACACACATTCTCAATCTCTCTCTCACACACACACACACACACACACACACACACACACCTTTCTTGTCGGTCTTCCTCTCCTTGCTCTTGCCCCTCTCCTTGCGCCTCCTCTCTCTGTCCCGGGAGCGGGAGCGTCTGGCCCCTCCCTCCCGGTCCTCTCCAGGTTTGCCGAAATCCCGCACCTTGTCGCGGTCCCACTCTCTCTCGGCGCGGGTCCTCTCCCTGCGCTCCATCTCCCTCTCTCTCTGCGCCCACAGGTCCCTCTCCGGCAGCAGCGGGGGGGGCTTCCCGGCTCGCCCCTGCAGCCCCGGGACCCCCGGCCACACCCGCCCGTCCTCCTCTCCCCCTCCACCGACAGCAGACCCCTGTGGAAATCCAGCTGCAGCCAGAGAGATAGAGGGAGCTCAGCCTCCAGCAAAGCACACACACTGCAGAGAACTAATACAGAGAGGCACATTTACACAAACCAGAGAGACACAGACACACACACACACACACACACACACACACACACTCACCTCGTCCTGCTCGCAGAAGTCGACGCTGAGGACTTTGGGGTTACTCTGGGGCCACTTCACCCCATGCAGAGCGTGGTAGAGTACTTCAGTGTGGGAGAGTACTGAGAGAGAGAGAAAGAGAGAGGTGCAACCTGAGAGAGAGAAAGAGAGCCTCCTCCGTGGTAGAGTACTGAGAGAGAGAGAGAGAGACGTCAGTGTGGGAGAGTACTGAGAGAGAGAGAAAGAGAGAGACGTCAGCTTCTCTGTGGTAGAGTACTGAGAGAGAGAGACGTCAGTGTGGGAGAGTACTGAGAGAGAGAGAGAGACGTCAGTGTGGGAGAGTACTGAGAGAGAGAGAGAGACGTCAGTGTGGTAGAGTACTGAGAGACTCACGGTGACGTAGCAGTGGGACTTGATCTTGTCGATCCAGAACCCCTCCTCCAGCAGGGTGCCGGTGCGGCTCAGCAGCTCCTTCAGCTGGGCCAGAGTGAACGGCCGCACCTGCAGCACGGGTCAGAGGTCAGGGTCAGAGGTCAGGCCGGGACCGGGGGTCAGGTGGGGAGTGTGAGTGTGTGCGTATGAGTGTGTGTGTGTGTATGTGTGTGTGTGTGTGAGTGTGAGAGAGAGTGCGTGTGTGCGCACGTGTGTTCGTGTACATGCGTTATGCGGTCTCACCAGGTGGCAGATGTGCACGATGTTGGTGACCTTGCCGCGGGGGGAGGGCTGCTTGGCTGTGCGCACGGGGTCATCGATGGTGACGGACACGCCCGCTTTCTGCTGGCTGATGGAGCGACGCACCAGGGTGTCGCTGGGGGTCACTGCGGGACGGGAGAGGAGAGGAGAGAGGAGAGGATGTTTACTCCAGCACTCCTTTTACAGGGAGCCCAAACCATTGGGATGTGATCCTGTGCTCTGAGGAGCGTCCCTGCCTGAAGCAGGACAGGACAGGCGGGGCGGTTCTGATCATGGCAGATTTTAAATCTGACCCCCTCCACACGCGGTAAAATCGGTCCGTTACAGACGGGGTGAACGGACCGCAAGCTCGCGTTCAGCTTGCTGCTCATTGGCATCCTTCCTCACACTCTCCTCCAATCACCTTTCTTTGCGTCCCCCTCGTGGGCTGTAGGAGCGTGCATTTCCATGGCGACCTCAACGGAGCCGTCCTTCCTTTCCTCCTTCAGAGACATCTGCCTTCCTCCCTGCGCCTCCTCCTCTTCCTCCTGCTCCTTCTGTCCATTCTCCTGGCCCTCAGCAGGAACATCCTGAACGAGGGGGAGAGGGAGGGAGAGGAGGAGAGAATGAGAGCGTTTATCAGAGAGGGGGAAAGGGGGAGGTGGGGTGAGAGGTTTGGCTGTTTTGGGAGCGGGTGCAGGGACCTCACCTGCGTGACGGTGCGGCAGATCTTCAGGCCTGTCTCTAGGCCGGGCTCCCCCCCCTCGCCCCGCTCCTGCACATCCTCGTCCCCGGACAGACGGCCCTCCCCAGGGTGCAGCTCCACCACCGCCTCCTGGCTCCCCATGGCGGGCTTCATGTCCGGGATCAGAGACTGCGGGAGACACATGAATAACACCGTGACCTATGAAAGCTGCTGTGGATAAGAGGATCAGCTAAATGACAACAGTGTATCAGTGTGTTTGTGTAACGTTGTTTCAGCGTTGTGTGAGCGCTGTACCTTCAGTGAGTCTGTGGTGATGCTGATGGAGGGCTTCTTGGCTGTGACTGCTGTGCTGGAGCCCCACCTCCTCTTCCTCCCTGCCGGGCCTCCAGACTCCGCCTCCCCCTGCGTCCCTGGGGGCGACGCCCCCACGCTGCCTGCCCCGCCCCCTGGGGGAGGCTTACTGGCTGCTGAGAGGGAGAGGCGGGGTCAGAGGCGGGGTCACTCACAGGCTGCAGTCCTCACAGAGGGACTGAAGCCCTGCTGCTCCAGCTGTGTGCTAACACTCTAAAGCTTTAACCCTCCATCCCTGCACACAGCCGGAGATTACACTGATAAAATACTTATCTTGAAAATGAAATATATAAAATCTTTCTGTAGTAAAGGTGAGGTGTACTCACTGGTCAGGGAGATCTTGCGGGCGGCAAATGCTTTGGGTGGGGTGCTCTGAAAGAAAGACAGGAGATAGAGACCCCAGCATGGGGGGCAGGTGAGAGAGAGACGGGCAGGGAGACCAGGCCAACGGACAGAGAAAGAGAGAGAGAGAGAGACGTACAGCTATCAATTCAAAAAGGAAAAACAAAAACCAAAATAAAGAGGGGAAGGGGAGGCGGAGAGACAGCAGCTGCAATCGCATGTTCCCCCTGTCCAACAGCGCGCCCCCACACAGCACACGAACGCTGCGTCACCCAACGCCACGACACACTGCCCATAACACACCAGAGGACTACACACTAACACTGCGTCACCCTAACGCCACTACACACTGCCCATAACACACCAGAGGGACTACACACTAACACTGCGTCACCCTAATGCCACTACACACTGCCCATAACACACCAGAGGGACTACACACTAACACTGTGTCACCCCAACGCCACTACACACTGCACATAACACACCAGAGAGACTATAACCTACCAGAGATACTCTAATACACATAAGATACAAGTACCTGTAACAGAGACTGTAACACACAAAAGAGATTCTGATACCAGAAATATACGCGCCTAAAACCACTGACTGTACACAGCAGAGACTACAAAACAAGAAAGATACAAACGCCTGTAACACCAGAGACGCTGTAACAAACCAGAGAGACTAACCCACCAGGGACCAAAGTGTGTAACACACCAGGGATCAGTGACTATGACACACCAGAGTGTAAAACGCACTGAAAGCGTGCAGCAGACTGGCTGTGTGAGTGTGCAGAGAGCTGTGAACACAGGGGGAAGGAGGCATTTGCAGCCGCTGTCTGTCTCACCACTGATCTGCTGCCTGGCACCACTGCAGCTCAGAGGCAAATACAGACCCACGGGATTATGGGTAAACTACAGTGGCCTTCTGGGAGCTACACACAGGGCCTCCAGGACGCACGAAGCGCCAGCATCAACACGCCAAATTAAAGCTGCAGTAACAAGCACATACAGATAAAGATCCATTATATTTTAATTTAGCCAATCCTTCCATTCTCCAAGTTAAAAAGCTGTGTAAACAAAATCTTCACATTTTTAAATGTAATTTAAATGTAAATACATACATCTGTAAAAACAGAGAAAATGGCAAGTTATTTCCTGGTACCATTTGACACCTGATCCTCACTGGCTTGGCTATGGCCCAATCGCACGGCAGTGTGTACTGTATCTAGGCAACAAGGGTCCAATCAGAGGAGGCTGAGGAGTGTGGGCGGGACTCGGTTTGAGAGTGTGCTGACTGGTCAGTTGACGGGACCTGCTCTTTTGGGTTTTTGAGGGGACAAGCTGATGGTGATTGGCTGGCCTCCTCCAGGCAGGGCGAGAGTCTCAGACGGAGGGCAGGGGGGGGGGGGGGGGGGCTGAGGAGGCCCTGCGGCACAGCCCGGAGCTGCAGGAGGGAAGCGTCTCTCCCTCCCTCTTCCACTCTGCTCCGCGCGAGGCAGTCTGGTTTATGAGCATGAGTGGGCCCACTCCCCCGGGCAGACGGGGGGGGGGGGGGGGGGGAACAGCAGCACCCCACACTGGCTCTCCCAGGAGAGAGTCTTAAACATGGACAGGCTGGAGTAACACTGAGTGCAATTTCTGCGCAGAAACACAAACATTCCAGAACTTTCACCCAAAGTTCCATGACGGAGGAGGAGCAAAGACAGACTGAGTCAGTGGGGCCAGACGTCTGTCTGATGCACAGAGATTTATAACAATCCAGACAAAGACAAGTGAAAACAGGCACTGACTGTAGAGAGCAAGAAGGAGCCGAGCTCAGACAGACTCTAGTGCAGCGGGAGTCTGCCGTCTGAATACCTTCCAATCAGGCTTATCGCCAACGATGACAAACTGAAAACCACTCCGATCCCGCTGGTGTGCTGCTGGGAAAGCTCTTTTCAAGGGAAAGTCTGTCGATTGCGGATTTAACAGCTTGGTGTACCTGTCAATCAGAAGGCCGAGGCAGTAGTGTCCCCAACCTGCAGCCAGCGCAAGCTGACTGTGGAACCCTGGGCCCTGGAAACACTGCTGCACACTGTAATCCGCACTCAGGGGGGGTTTCTCCAGTCTCTGTGCAGTAATCCGCACTCAGGGGGATTTCTCCAGTCTCTGTGCAGTAATCTGCACTCAGGGGGGTTTCTCCAGTCTCTGTGCAGTAATCCGCACTCAGGGGGTTTCTCCAGTCTCTGTGCAGTAATCTGCACTCAGGGGGTTTCTCCAGTCTCTGTGCAGTAATCTGCACTCAGGGGGGTTTCTCCAGTCTCTGTGCAGTAATCTGCACTCAGGGGGTTTCTCCAGTCTCTGTGCAGTAATCTGCACTCAGGGGGGTTTCTCCAGTCTCTGTGCAGTAATCTGCACTCAGGGGGTTTCTCCAGTCTCTGTGCAGTAATTCGCACTCGAGGGGGTTTCTCCAGTCTCTGTGCAGTAATCTGCACTCAGGGGGATTTCTCCAGTATCTGTACAGTAATCTGCACTCAGGGGGGGTTTCTCCAGTATCTGTGCAGTATGAAGATGCTCTGAAGGCACAGTGGAGGTGCTCCTAAGCAGTTAACAGAGCTCCCGCACCCAAACCCCTCCATCTGCAGCTGAAGTGATGCTCACGCATCTTTGGGTCCTGTTCTAGTCACCGCATTTGTCCGTGTTAATGAATCTGCTGAGTCCAAATCAAAGTCACTTGTTTTTGTTCAGGTGGAATCATGTCACTGAGGCTGCAGTAGCAGAGCAGGTTGTATCCTGTGGGTTCAGAAAGGTCACAGTCCAGGACAGGTGAGTTTGTAATCCCAGAACCACACGGCAATTCCAGGACAGGTGAGTTTGTAATTCCAGAACAGAGTGCCATCCAGCAGCTGCAGAGACTGCAGCCCCATGTGCTGAGGCAAGCAGGGACTCCACAGGGACAAAAATAAACCAACCAAACAAGATAAAGTTCAGAGTGCAGGAGTAGGCTAGATTCCCACAGCGAGTGATTTCAGAGTCCGGATCTTCCCAGAATCCAGTCCACATTCCTGCTGCTGCTGCAGCTCTGTGGCGGGCATGGGTGCACGGAGGCCACGCCTCCCAGCCAAGCCAGCCGTCCAATCAGCAGCTCCCTGTGTGCCTCTCAGCGCAGTGCAGACGCGGCCCGGCTCAGGTACAGCCGAGGCCCGAGGCCAGAGCGCAGGGCGAGGAGGAGGAGAGGGAGTGCGCAGGTGCCATTAGGGGCAACGGAACAGGCAAGAGCACCTTTACAACAAAGCAATCAATGCGGTTTTAAACATCAGCCAGAGAGACAGACAGAGAGAGAATCCTACTGTCCCCAGCACGGTCATAACACGCTGGCAATCTTCAGTTACCATGATGACAGAGACCATGACATGCACAAACACACTCTCTCTCATAGTGAGGTATACACACACACTCACACACACATTGATCTTGTAGTATGCATTCAGTTTGAAGGCTGTGACACTTTAAAAGGGCTGAAGGTGTTCAAGAAGGGTAAAGCTCTGAAGCGCAGGTAAAGCTCTGTAGGGCAGGTAATGCTTTGTAGGACAGGTAGAACAGGTAAGCTTTGGGGGGGCAGGTAAAGCAGGTGTAGCTCTGCGGGGCAGGTGTAGCTCAGTAGGGCAGGTAAAGCTCTGTAGGGCGAGTAAAGCAGGTGTAGCTCAGTAGGGCGGGTAAAGCTCTGTAGGGCGAGTAAAACAGGTGTAGCTCTGCGGGGCAGGTGTAGCTCAGTAGGGCAGGTAAAGCTCTGTAGGGCGAGTAAAGCAGGTGTAGCTCAGTAGGGCGGGTAAAGCTCTGTAG